>PVJI01012967.1:0-49532 GCA_004026765.1 Micronycteris hirsuta | reverse complement strand
TTCAAGATATATTTAATTAAAGTTTCTATACACAGAGATGATACCTCAAAATAGAAGCTAAAAGAGTGATCTAAATTATTGACATCAACAACTATTTTCATTCAAAATTCTCCTATACATATTTTTATTCCCATTGGGGAAATTTCCACTAATGTTATCTTGTTCCTGGTCAAATTATCATGTTTTTAGTACTATCTGTGAATAAGCTGTCCTCAGTTGCAACAAGTAAATGTCTTACTTGCCAGCTGGTGCATCTTTTATCCTCCTGGTCTTATTTGGGATTTAGAGCAAACGTTTTCTGCAGGAGAGCATGTCAGCCATGCAGACAGACCAGGGACATGCAGAGCTACAGAGTGTATGCACAGGGCAGGTCCCTAAGCAAACTTTGAAGGTCTGTCTCTCAGTTGCTTTATCTTCTCTAATAACAATAGAAAACGTAAAGTAAAAAAAAAAAAAAAAAGACTATTTTTTAGAGCAGTTTAAATTTTACAGTAAAAATAATAGGAAGGTACAGCTCTGGCTGGTGTGGCCCAGTGGACTGAGCATCGGCCTGTGAATCAAAGGGTTGCTGGTTCAATTCCTGGTTAGGGCACATGCCTGGGTTGCAGGCCAGGTCCCCAGTAGGGGGTGGGAGAGAGGCAACCACACATTGATGTTTCTCTTCCTCTCTTTCTCCCTCCCTTCCCCTCTCCAAAAATAAGTAAATAAAATATTTTTTAAAAATAGGAAGTTACAGAGATGTCCCAATTTCCCCTGCATCCCCCAGACAGGCACAACCTCCCTCCTTATCAGCATTCCCCACCAGAGTGGTACCGTTGTTACAACTGATAACCTACCTCACAATCTATGGGTTTGGATAACTGTCTACATGACATGTACCCGTCATTATATCATACAAATAGCATTTTACTGCCCCCTGCAATCCTCTCCTGTTTCCTTTCTCTCTCCCCTCTAGCCCCTGGACACTACTTCTGTTTTTACTGTTCCCACAATTTTGCCAAGTATACTTCACAAGAAATAAAAATAAAAAGATTAATGAAGAGTACCTTTAAAATCCTGTTTGACTTCAGCTTCTGTTAAATCAGACGGATCAACTAAATTCACCAGTTGCTTTTTTTTTTAACAGTATTTTTCCATATTGTTCTCTCCTAATTTATTTTCCATCATCAAAAAGCACTTACAATACCAATGACCACTCCAGAGCAAGTTCATGGGTGAAATCTCCTGGTTGGCTACTGATGGATCAGGTTATAGCCTGCTTTTAAAAAAAATTTTTTTTAAACTATCTCCAAATTCAAGGGTTTCAAAAAGACTGCTTTTTAATTAGACTACTTCGATAAGTCTACAGTAAGGGACGCTGTTTTTGTGGGAGGAGTGGGATGAAGAGAGAAGAGGTTCATGATAAACTTTTCCATTGCTGGGATTAGTCTATTATCATGAAATTGAAATATAAGACAGATTGCCCTTTTCCCCACTTCTGCTATTATTGTCATCTTTTCAATTTAGAGTCTCTCAGGCAGAAACTGCAGCGAGCACATAGAAAAAGCTGGAGGTAATGAGAATACAGAGTGGTGGTTTGTATAAACCAAGTCTTGGGGAAGGAACACTACTTTTATGCATTTCAAACAGGCCATAGTATTTTCTATTTTCAAGACAATCCAATGTAACTATTTTGTTGAGCTCCCGCAAATAAAGGGTCTGGCACAAATAACGCCCACTTTTTATTACATAAACATCTTTTATTCCAAGTCATAAGCACGTAATTCTGTAACATAACAATGTCACACTCAAGTGCACCATATGACGTTTCAGGTGAAATGTCCAAATTGCTGTCCCTCTCGTGCGAGACATTCCCGAACCCTACCAACCACACTCAATGGCGTCCCTTCTGCCGGACCTGGTAGACAGGGTTGTGCTCTCTCTCAACAGTCACAGCATCTGCAGATATGGAGCATGAATAGGTCCGGGAGACAGAATTCGGAGTCAAGGGCATTGAATTGTGCCAAGGACTTGAATTCTGCCAAGTCCTAGCTAATGACCTCAGCCAGGCTTCATACATTCTCTGAGCCTCTGTTTTCTCTCCTGTGAAACGGGAATGGGAATACCTCCTTCCCTTGGCTGCCGGGAGTCTCACGTGAGACCGAACCCTCCTCCCACTCCGTCAGGCACATACTAAAGACTCAGTAGCTGACAACTGTTGCTATGCAGTTTGTGTTTTTTAAATCAGTATGGTGATGAGGGAAATGTATGGCTGTGACTAATAAAATCCATTCCCTCGGCTTAAGCCAATCCATCCTTGCTGAAATCTGCTCAGTCCTTAGATCAAATTCACACCATGATACCTACTTAATTATGTCATTAAGCAAACAGTAATTTAATCCAGAAGGGTAGTCAGGTCCCTTTAGGACTGGAAATTACTGAAACAAACAGCTATTTGGGATTAGATGATAAATCTGAAGAAAGTACCTTTTATATGTCACATTTCTACGGTAGCGGGATGTCAAACTAAATTTCTCTTAAGACTACAGATTGAGAAGTTATCATTAAATTCCATTCCTTGAACTACCCTCTGTTCATGGAGACTTTTATCCTCAAAACAGGGAATGAACCAAAAGGGATAGTGTGGTAGGCAGTCTCCAGACTAAAGTATGGATCTGTGAATAATTAACCTCTTCCATCCTTCATTCACTTAATCAGTATTTTTGGAGCACCTGCTACTTGTCAAGGGTCATGCTAGGAAATGGAAAGAGAGCAAAAAATGAAACAAAGTCCTTCCTTAAACACACTAGAAATAGGCTACAAGCAAATAAGCAAATAAACAGATAGGTCATGTAGTTAGATGTACAACTGTCAAAAGCAAACCAGATGGGCTGACACAGAGTGCCAGGTTGGGGGGTGGGGGGAGTCAGAGAAGGCCTTTCTGCAGAGATGATACTGGAGTGAGATCCGAAGCAGTGTGCCACGCAGGTATCGAGGGATAGAGTGTTTCTGGCTGGGATCCTCAGACTAACCACGAACATCATATTTAGTGGCTTAATGACAGTGACTCAGCTTTAACTAAAAATCATCCAGAAAAAGTAAAACAACATTCTGAATTTATGGTAAAACCGAGGCACTGCAGAGGGCAAAGAATCCGCGGCACAGCAATGCCCGCTGCTCTGTTTGATTACAGACTGAGGGAAGTGATTCCAAACTGGGAAATGGGAAAATGCTTTACTGTGGTGTGTGGGTAGACAGTAAACTAAACGGGCCAGGACCCCTGGTGCCGACATCGAGAGATGGCATTGATGCATGGATAAAATCTTCCGTCCAAACAAAAGGCCAAAATCACAAAGTCTCAAAACTTTAGAAAAGAGCCACAATTATTCATCCAAAAAGGGACCCAACACATACTCAACGAGAAAAGCCACGGCTACCCAAACAACAGCATCATCTAAGAATAAAAATACTGTAATAAAAAAATTCCCTTTCAAAATGCCCAAGCAAACACACAAGTTGACTCCATTTCATATGCATTGGTCACGCAGACAATGGATGTTCCATTCTCAATGCTAAAATGCACTGTACGACAGGAGCCAGTATGTCTCAGGGACAGGGAACGATTTAGCCTGAACTACCACGCACTGCTGCAATGGTGAGACCTGTTTTGAATCCTAAAAACCCTGTCTGCATATTCTCTGCCATTATTTGGCTTTAGAAGGCCTGTCAGTTTAGCCTCGGGCGTAGATCTTGTCATTTTATGGGTCGTATTCTCAAAGGAGTGCTAGTGGCTCCAAAGGCGCATGCTGATCACATGACTCCACCCTGAGTAAACTTCCAGTGCAAAAGGTAACAATACGATTACGAAACTTGCACATGTCCATACTGAGATGTTTTGACTTTTCCTATTTTCTTTCCAGGACGAATAAAATGTTTGCTTCTTGGTCTTCAGTTTCTTCCTATCCGGTACCATACCATACATGGGTTTCTTGGGAATTTGAGCTTATTTAAAGTAGAGGAGTAACGTCAGTGGTGTGCTGTTTGCTCTGAGTTACCAGTGGTTGACAGTGATGCCATATTTCCCAAGACAGAAGTTACGAGGCAATGTATACGTGACAAGTCATACGTTAACTTTTAAAACTAGCACTCACAATGAGCCAGGCCCTGTGCTGGGTAATGAACAAGTGAGAGAAAAAGAAATGTTCCTTATTTTAAGTTGATTATGTTGCTTTAAACAGTTTCATGGGTTCTAGCTTGTTGGCAACATTTTAAATGTAAGTTTAGAAAATCTTATTTTAAAGCACGAGGCCATAGCCGTATTACAGGTTAGAATACGCTAAGGAGGCCAAGTTGAAGATGAAGGAGAAGCACAATGGCCCAAGGACCATCTAACACTTTGTAAAAATGTCAGACAATTACTAGTTTCAGACTGTACTCTCTGTCAAATTTCACAGCCCTATTACATTAAACGATGAAGAAAAGTTATCACTGAGGTGGTCTTCAATCCAATGCAATTTACTACAGACCTAAATATTGTGTTTGAAATCATCAGCTCCTACAGGTTGTTCTTGCACAGGAATCCCGGAAATAGATGGGGAAACGGTAGAAGCACAGGGCATAGGGTGTTTCATCCACTACCGGCGACTCAAAGGGCTTGATAAATTAGTGTTCTTAAAATACTGAGATTTCCCTTCAGACTTAGAAAACCTGAGCTTCTGAAACAAACAGGATGGGGCACGTCTGAGTGACCAATTACAGAACACCTCAGATCGTTAAAATCAAGATATCGCTGCACCTGAGAACAAATTGACTATTAGGACATGTCTGGTCAATCTACTTCTAAATGATTTTTTTAATTCATTGAGGAACTTTGTGTTATAAAACTCTTTTAATGAAATCTAGTGTGGATAAGTCCTATCGAGAGGGATCATAATTACATGTGAAACTTGAGAAAACATACCTCTAAACTAGCATTCCCCCCACCCCCGCATCGGCAAAGGAGCAAAAATGAATTTAAAAAACAGAAACACATACACATTCTACATTATGTTGCATATTGATTCACTCCATGAACTTGAGTTACATGTTTTATTTTCTGAAACACTAGCCCATGTTTGAAGCGACTGCGTGCCAGGTTGGTGGTGCTGAGGGCTTTACAGAGAGCATCCCTTTAATCCTCACAATAACCCTAGAAGACACCACTTTGAGTCCTGTCAGATGGGCTACTCAGCAAAAATATGCTTGGCTTCAACAGCATGTGCGTGACAAGGCGTGCGAGACTGCAGACGGCTCCTTGGATCCAGCACGAAGCCCCCACGTGATCACAACAGAGCTCTCATTTTTACCGTTCACAACTTGACATGTTTCAACAGTTCACTATTTTCCTGGCTTCCTCTGGCAATGTCTAATTTAAGCACTAATGTTCAAAACATAAAATCTGCACCAGCATAAACCCATTAATGTGAACAACAGAATGGAAGGCCGACGGAGGCAGGACTTCAGTCATGTTTTCCAAATGCCCGGGACAGCAACTAGCGCATGCAGAATACCTGTTTAGAAAATGAATACCTGGAGATGTAGATTCAAATCTATTGCTCGAATATCAAGTTTTACGTTGTATGGGCAGGTGTGTGGGCCAAGGGTCCCTAGTTGTCATTGAATTCTCAGAAGGGGCTGTGAAATGCGTGACGATGCATGGCTGGAAGAAATGAGGGGTTCCAAGACTGGGCAGCAAGTGGCACTAGATGGTCTCTAAGGGCTTTGAACTCTAATATTTGACCTCGAAATACTTATATCTTTATAATATCAGTATGTTTATTCTTCACAGTGCATCAGCCCTGAAAGTCCAGCTTCTTTCCATGAGGCGGAAGTTTCTTTCTTATAAAGGAATTTTAAATTGAATTAAAACAGAGGGGACCCTGATGGAATTCTAGAGACCTACCACAGAAGGACCTCCAGCTCTTCTAATACAGGAAGACCCACAAGTTTTCTGTCAAGTTCAGGCCACCAGAACCCCCTCAGCAGCAATCCACCTGTATTGAATTTCCAGGAGTGGGAGTAGATTTGACGTGTGGCAAACACACTTCCTAGACTATTGTTTCCTGTGACCAATTATATTATATATACTTTCTAACCAATGAATTAATGTCTAGAGTCTATAAATATAAAAAGCCTCATATTGATATAAAAATAAAGTCAAATGTGGTTATATATCTAATAAGAGTTGTGGTGATCATAAATTCTAAATCCAAAATTTGGGTCACAGAGCCTAAAAAATAATAATTTTGATTTGCAAATTTATTATGTTAAATGCCATACAAAACTTTACTGAAACCACATTAAATTATACCTCTAGTATTTATTTATGGGTGATGTGGTTGGCAGGTAAAGAGGAAAAATTAGAGCTTAGTATATATCTTCTAAGCATTTTTGTATGCTGGATTTTGCTTTTGATTCCCATCTTCTATAAAGGCTAAGAAAAGAGGAAGTAACAGGAAGTCAGGAAATCAAGATCTCTCCGAAGTTTGGATTGAAAAAAGCCAGAGCCATGGGCAGAATGGGAAGGAGGTCTGAGACAGGGGGGATATTTTCACCACAAGAGCAAGAAGTTCCCTGAATCCTCTGGCTGCTAAGTTCAGTTCTTCCCTCAGGACTCGCCCTGACCTCTCCTGTCTCCTGGTTGATTCCCATCCCTCTCTATCTTGCCCAACTTTGCCCTTAAGTCAATTCTTCTCGCCTAGTGTAAAGTCTCTATTTACAGTGCAAAGCTCGGAACATGCTGTTCAACTCAACAAATTTGATGCCATTTTAATCCTATTATTCAGTGCTAGGCCAAAGTTATTACAAAGCTTGTATTATTCCCACAGTGTGAGAGAGTGTTTGCCTTGAACTTGGAGCTGCATAAAAGAAAATCAGGTAAAACTATTATGTCTCTGTGAGTGTCTCATTATCTCAGCCAAGGAAATGAATGTTTTCTGATTATTCTCTACCATTTTCCAGCATGAAGTCTGGATTTCATAGTAACTGACACTTTTATAGTTGACCTTCAGGCTGGTTGACAGATTTCAACAGTGATGTTTAACAATGAGAAGTAAATCACTCTCCCTGCCAGCTCTGTGCAGTTGGTGGTCCCTGGTCCTCCCCATCTCTGCTCTATTGTTTGTCATTGTCCCCTCATAGAAACAGATAACTGAAAGTGGAGTGATATAATGATGGCCTATGAACTATATTAGAAAAAAGTGTAGCTTATTTCATATTATTGGAAAAATAGAGCAAAACATTCAAAACAAGAAATAGCTCTTCTGATATGATAAGGATTAAATCAGATGCTTTTGATTCTATATTTTGTATTTATGGAATAAATAAGCACCAATGTTTATCAACAAAGAGTTTTCTATGGCAATAGTTTCTGTCATTTTTAAGAAAGCACAAATATAGAAATCTGGTTAAATTTTACTTTGTTTCTTCTAATATCCAGGCTCTTCCAATTTCATACGTTCTACATATATATATCTAGTGTATATGTATATGTGCATATGTGTATACACATATATATAGATTTTACACATATGACTGTAGGATATTTGTTATTTTAGAATATTTACAGAAATGTGAATACTTAAAGCAATTTCAAACTATATTGAAAACTAACAGGCCCTGGCTGATGTAGCTCAGTGGATTGATTGCAGGCCTGAGAACCATTGTTGGTTCAATTCCCAGTCAGGGCACATGCCTGGGTTGCGGGCCAGGTCCCCAGTAGGGGGTGCACAAGAGGCAACCACACATTGATGTTTCTCTCCCTCTCTTTCTCCTTCCCTTTCCTTCTCTCTAAAAGTAAATAAAATCTGTTTTAAAAAAGAAAGAAAACTAACAGAATATCACAAATATTTGAACTGAAGGATGTGATCTCTGAGAATAGCAAAAAGCTGAGGGCATTTCAGTTGCACATTATTTTGTGTGAATATTCATGAGTGTGAGCCCTTCCCTATAATCAAAGTATCCTGTTGATAAATGCTTTTGTATGAGACATAAAATACTCTAAACTGCATTTGTATACCTATTACAATGGGCAATTATATTAAATTAAAATAATGAATTAATATGTTTGATAAAAGCACAGGCCTCTGTGCATTTTGCCAAAGGAAGCAGAGAGCTAAGGAAAGTATTTGATTTGAAAATTCACCCAAAATAGTCTAAATGTAAAAAAGAAGGAGGGATATGAGAGACTTGAATATCATGAAAGAAATTTAAAAGTAACTTGATCTATTAAAGATTTTAACTAGGTTTAGTAAAAAAAATTCAACCAGTCATGTTTTGTCTACACAATGCCAGAGATGATATATAGTCACTTTGAAAAAATGTTTATGTGTGTCTAAACAGAACTTTTCTGATTGTTAAAAATTTTTGGATCTCAAAGCAGGTTAACAAGATAAAAACAGTGGAATTTCTTTTCCTTTATCCTTTTAAAGCTGAATATAGAGCTGTCTGGACCTCTTCCTGAACAGAGGATTTTATTCTGCACAACTTTTGAGTTTCCTTTTTATTTTGTCATGGCATAAAATTTTCTAAGGCTACGAGATTAACATTGGCAATCTGCAAGCTCTCTTGACTTTTGGCTTTTATTTCCATGTTCTTTAGCAAGGCCGAATCCAGGCTAGCTAGCAAATGATGGCATTAGGGCTTTTCTTATTTCTTTGCCATCTACTGGAAGCTGCATAGCAATGCCTCATAGAAGGAAGCCGTGAGTTTTACATGGCATTCCTGGAACAAATGAAACTCGCATGGTAGCTTTGATACTCCCTTGATTATTGCCCACATCTCAAATCATGCTTCATTAGACCATAGCATCACAGTGGATGCATAACCCTTGTAAATTCAGTATGACAGTGATAGACAACCATGTAACCCAAATGTTCATGGGTCCCCTCATCATGACGTGGGGAAGCCTAACCATTGTGCCCTCCACAGGGACATGATCTGTTGATGTGGTCTCACTACTTTAATGAACATAAGGCAGATTTTCACACATTTACCATCATTTCAGTTTGGGTGAGAAAATAATGCCCTATGTGGCTGTGTGTTTGGTCTACTCCCCTAGACCACAATGACCATATAATTTACTCTCCAAATTAGGACGCTTCTCAGAGTGAAATGGAAGATAGGGGTGTCATTAGTAATAACTGTGGGGCCACAGACACATGGACAGGGACTATCCCCCCCAAACCCAGGAGTACATCTGCCCTACTTGGAACCCAAGCCCTGGTGTAAAAACAGACAAGAAAGGCTGTTGCTGGTGGAGGCACGATGGTAGGGGTATTTATCATTTCTAGTTAATTCCTGGAAAGGGAAACTACCAAGTGGGAAGATACAAAACAAGTGCATCCATCATTGTTCTTATGTTCTCTGACACCTTTTGTATTTTGACGAGATACTGTAACATACAGCACCCTCAAACATTACTTTCAATAATGTATTCCTCTTCTACAATTAAGGTATTTGCTTTTATGCTAAGGGCTTTGATTTGGGAGGGTACAGTTCTGACATCTTGCATAATAAACCACCCCAACTATAGCAGCAAAAATGGCAGCAATCGCTTCTTATGTCTCCCCTTTCGGGAGACGACTAGGCGTACCTTAGCAGTTCTTACTATGGACGTCTTGAAATTGTGGTCAATGGTGTCAGCTATAGTGTCGTCTCAAAGCCTTCCCTTCTCACGTGAGTTGTAGTCATTGCTGCTTGCCATCCAGGACTTCAGCTGGGCCTCTCAGCCAGAATCACCTATGCAAGGCCTCTCTGCCTGTGGAGTGGGCTTCCTCATAGCAGGAAGTCTGGGTTCGAAGAGCAAGCCTCCCCAGGAAAAGAGCCAGGAGGAAGCTATCTCTCCTTTTATGGCCTAATCTTGGGAGTCACATAGCATCACATTTGCACTACATGATGATAGGTACACAGACCCACCCAGTCTCAAGGGGAAGGAAGGGATACAGACAAAACCTCCTGATGGGGAGTGACAAGGCCACATGGAAGAAAAGCATGTGAGTTGAGAGACATTACATGGCCATCAATGGAAAATATACTATGTCCAAAGGATATCCAAGTGATGCAAGAAAAAAATGACTAACTTGAAAAGGCACACATTTCTGAAATAGACTGAATGAGTTGCCGACTTTTCTTGAATCAAATTTATATCATGTAACTTTTGTATTCTTTCCAAATGAGTTATTTAAGGTAAAATTATTGATTTTTTTATAATTTCAGCATTATAGATCTCAAAAAAAAAATACTGAATACAACATTAGCCCAAATTTGCATCCCCTAAATACAGTACTGGTTAGCTCCATACCAGTGCACCTGCTTGAATCCCAGCACTTACTTTCTTTCCTCTGAACTCCTGCCATTGTTTCTTAAGTGGTACCCTTACTTCAGTCTTCTCCCTCTGAAGCTCATTTTGGACATTGGCTGAATTTGTCTATGTATCTCAAAACAGAAAATTCAAGTCAGGAAATATATTATAATAATGAATGCTGAAGTATTAAGTTTCCTGTATAACCAAAACCCGTAATAATGAATAGAAAATGTTTTACTTCCCTTTAAGAGACATTAAACCCAAATAGATGTTAAACTTGACTCAATATGCATTTTCCATAACCTACAGGAACTTTTCTCTTCACACCTAAGGAATTACCAACATGAAAGCCGTTCAGGTTTTCCCCTGCATCCAATCCATCAAATTTAATGATGCATTCAAAATCAGGAGCTGAGAATGGTACCTAGAGAGGTTACATGAATTGTAACATCACCGTGTTTTAAAGATGTACTTGGAGAGAGAGGGGATCCTGAAGGTGGTGGTATATTTCATCTTGCTCCACAGAAAGATCACAGAAATAACACAATAATGAATTAGAGTTGGAACTCATTTTGAATTGCTTTAGGGCCAACTGATTCTTACAACTAATTATAGATCTTGAAAGAACTTGCGTAACTATTAATTTAGGGGTGCAAAATAGCATCTTTAAATTTATTAGAATTGCTCAACTTCTCAGTAATTGGTGTTATTCAAATTGGACTTGAAATTGCCACAGTTTAATTTTTGAAGAATAATTACCCAAAGCCATGATCCTCAAAAAATATTTCCACAAACTGCCCATTCTGTAAACCTCATTAAAAATTCAAAACTCAGAGTGACAGGTGGCTGGGAGGAAGGCGTGGTTGAAGGGGTCGGTGATGATGGTGTCAAAACTCTGTGGGAAAACTTTGGGACATTGCATTGAAGAGGATGCCTTTATGCCCGGGACCAGAGGAAGCTCTGGAGCAGAGAGAATAGGCTGAAATGTACGGACCTCTAAAATACTCAAGAGGCTGAGTGAGAAAACAGGACCTAAAAATGTCTGGTCTGCAAATCCGCAGTAATTCTGCCCCAATCCTTGAAGATACATGAAAATAGTTCGAAAAATTTTGTCTTAAAGCCAATTGTCCTGCTTCCTAGATTTTGTCTAAATTGGTTTAAATTGTTCATCGCTGTTCTGAATTTCCCAGTGCCTTATTCTCATTCACTATCATCTTGGAAAAAACTAGTTGGAAATTAAATCATATCGCATTTTCCCCTAATTATTTAAAAATAATGAAGGGATCATCATCTAAATGTAAACCTCAAGTCTAAAATCTTTCCAATCTACCAGCATTAATTTAAATAAATACCTGTTAAACTTGTTTGGTTCTCCATTTTTTATAGAATGTTTGCAATTTTATTTCTGGATCATTAATACTTTAGCTACAGGCAGTGCACGGCTGAGAAATGAAGGGTGCATTAGAATTCCGAATCTACAACTCACTGGATGGCCTCTTGGGTAAGTTATTAACCTTTCTGGCTTTCAATTTTCTCACCTTTAAAATCACTACAGTATAGTGTGTAGTAGTACTCAAAATTATAACTTTAATACTAGATACTAATGTGGTATTCCACCATGGATCACGTAAGAATGAAAAGCAACCATATTCTACCCATAAAATATGAAGAGGTTCTTAAAAGGGTGGGCAAAAGTAGTTTTAGAATTGTGAGTACATGAAACCCAGTGTTTAATCTTGTATTATTATTTATTAATTATTGTATTATTTTCTATATGAACCGTAGACCTACTTTTGTTCACCCCTGTATCCACGTTCAGATGTTTTTGATATCAAACATGTACTCCTGAACTGCAATAACTAACATGGTGTTGGAAAATGACTAGTTCTTTGTTCCAAATATTTTGAGAGGAGCTAAGAAGATATAAATATGAAAAGGGGCTTTGTCTGCAGAAGTCCATTTAATACATGACAACTATGACTCCTAGGCCTCCATTAAGGAAAAATGGTTTTTTGGTGGGTTTTTTTTCTTGAATAATATTCAAGAAGGGCAGAGGAGCATGAACAAGTTGCCTGATTCTTTTTGTGTGAGGCTATTGAAACTAAGCTCTTTCTGCTACAATGACTGATGAGAAGTTTTCATTCAACATAATAGTTGGGAGTCATGAAATGAATTCAGAGTAATCTCAGGACATGCCCATCAATAATTTAGTGTATCAGTTTTTCCAAGTACTTCTGGTCTAGATTTCTGAAATATATTTAGCCTGTGGCAAAGAATAGTCAGAAGGTATTTGTTTGGATTAAGACAGGTTCAAGGTACAAATAGGATTTATAAGATAACAGAATGCTTCTTGTTCTTCTTCTAAAAAAAATAAAAAATAAAAATAAACCATTTGGAGCAGTATAAAAGTAAGGGAGGACCTAAGATGAGTGAGGGAAAACTGAAAATGAGGACAGAGAAAATGACCAAGCAATATTTTAAAAGGTTGGAAACTTTGAATTTCTAATGGAATGAATCTGTGTTGGATTTTTAGTTTTACCTCTTCATAGGACATCTCCCCATTTCCTTCCTTTAACTGAACCTGGATCCTTTGAGGGTAATGCTTTTCCTGGAAACCCTCCAAGGGAAGTTCCTACTCTCTTATTTCCCATGAACTGCATGGTCCAAATGCATGATAAGCACTGCTAGCTGCCCACCTATTACCGCTTTTATTTCATTTTCACCTTCATTAACACCCTCCTCCCTCCTTTGATGTTCATGATATCTGATTACACCAAAGACTAGTTGGACGTGTGCTCATTACCTTGGGGCAATGAGGACAGGCCAACATTCTCCTGGCTCCTCACCGGGGCTTCCAGGCCTCTGGTGACGTCTTCCTTCAACAAGAGCTGCTTTTTTGAACCTCATGCTTCCAGCTGATACCAGCTTAGCTTCATTGTCCACTTTTCTAGGCCATTTCTGTTTATGGGTGATTTTTGTACATGGCTCACTGTTTTTTCTCTAGGGCGGCTTCTTCTGTCACCCAAGGACATAGGGCCGGGGCTCAAGGTCTCAACTCTTAGGCTTTCCAATCCACTCTATTGTAATGATAATAATACTAAATCAATTTTTACCTCGTTATGGCCCGATACAAGTCTTTACAAGAAACTTGAAGTGGATATTATTATCCTCCATACATGAATGATTAAGGTTCTCAATTTTTGCATTTTCACAGATGTTAAATAAGGGAGTTGAGATAGACACCCTAAAGCTGAGTTATTGATCATTATGCTATGCTGGCTCCTAATAATCTTCACTGCAATTTGAATTTGTTTCCTTATTTCCAAGTCCTTGTAGCAGAGATTTCCTCATTGCCCAATCCAATTCCCTTTTGAAATACCGAACTGTAAAATTTCTAGTTGTAACTACCGACGTCTTTCCTTTCGTCTGCCACTTATTCTGACTAAACCTTCCTTTCAAGCTCGCCACAACTTTTGGTCTCTTAACGGTGCCCCGTTTTCTTCATTTTCCTTCCATTCACACTTCATTCTCATCCTGAATCTCACTGATAAGATAATCAAATGATATTTTTAGCGGTTCCTTCCCTTGACTTGCCAAAGACAACTTGCCAGTGCCAACTCACCTGTCCTTGTCTCCACTCCAGTCCCAGGCTGGCAAGTATTGTTGAAAGGGGTATTTATTAATGTAGTGTGACATACCCATTAATATGTGAGGATGAAAACACACAACCCCAAACTCAAGAAACACATGGTCTGGAGGAAAACGGTATACAAATAGTTAAGTGTCATAAATGTTATTTAAACAGTTTGCATTCAGTAGAAGGCAATAAAGGTTCATTTAAGTCCAGTAATATAAAACCATACTAATGGGTAGCTCACCTATATAAACACTGAAATCTCCCAGAACACTGGCAGAAGTTTAGGTAGAGGAATAAAAAACAGTGATTTCTTTGTCAAAATCCTACATTATTAGAGAAGTGAATTTGAAAGTGGGGTGATAGGAGATGCAAGTGCGGGATGGACAAACCTAAGAATGACAGTTGAAATGTCAGTGAGAATTATAATAGGAATCATCATTTATCTTCTGGCAACCATTCCTGCTTTTCCTCTGGGAATTCACCCTCCTGCTGCTCTCTGTCTTAAGTTGGTCCAAATGTGGTAAATAAGAGAATGTTAGCAAGAGCTACCTACAAAGAGACACTCTCTTTCCAACTGAATTTGAACTTGAGCCTCTGCTATCATTCAGCAATCCTGAGAAGGCTGAGAATAAAATGCACACACCAAAGGCAGCATACTGTAGCAGAGAAAAAGTCAGAGTTCTGATGGAAGTGTCTGAGCCGGAAATGAAGCTGCATCTGGAACCAGCTCTAACCCTGGACCACTTGTCAGGGTCGTGCGCCATCACACTTCCTTTTTCCATCCTCATGTAGATAGATAATAGAAAATTGCATTTTTCTATTATCTGCAACTGAAAGAGAACTAACTGATACATCACATACATGAAAAGTAGAGGAACCAGATCTAACTGAACAATGTGTGTTTCTTACATACACAAATTATAAGGGGAAAAAAAGTGAATAGCTTATATTCTTACAAGCAGACTGCCTGGATTTGAATTCCAGATTCGTCAATTATTAGCTGTGCACCTTTAAACAAGTTAATTAAGTTCTCTGTATCTTCATTGGTAAAATAATAAGTCTCACCTCATACCTTTGTTCTGAGGATTAAACAAGTTAAGCCCTTGGAACAATCTCAGTCTTACCTGTCAGGTCGGGATGATCTGAGAAGGGTGAAGGTTGTAGCAGGAGAAGTGGATTTGAGGGTTTGCACCAAAGTGAAAATTCATTCTCAGAAAAGTGAAAAAGTGGCATATAAACATCAAAGCAGAAGAAAAAAGTAAGATCCCAGGCAGGCAAGTGTCAAGGAGGAGTTTTGGACGGGGACTGTGGAATGAAGGTCTAAGAGTGACGAGAATAAGAGGGACAGGGAAAGAAGAGCTTAAGAAGGTGTGTTTTACAAATTGGTCTTTTATTTCAAAGAGATAAAGGAGGTTGTTTTACTGACATGACCCTGGTCTCAGCCGGAGCCATGACGCACCAAGCTGTGCTGAGTGGTTATCTCTTTGGGATTGGTAGGGAGTGTAAAGGCAGGAATGTTCTTTCTTTAATATCTAATTTTTGTATTGTATGGATTTTTAATAATTACATATTTATTTTATTTAGTGTAAAACAAAACAATAAACTAGAAATCAGATGTTTGAAAGGATACTTAAATATTTGCCTTTTTAAAACTGGATTTTCGATCACATGAAGAGCCCATTTATAAGGTAATGTGATTTGAAATATTAAGCTTAATGATTTTTCTATGAGCAAAATACTTTATTTCTATAAGGTAAAAACCATTCGTATGTATGTCATAAGGTACCATGTACAAATATTCAGAGGAATGTGAGGGTGCAAACCATATCTCTGAGAGTTAGAATTCTTGCTTATTAACTGTCAAGGGCACCTTCTGGACCTTTGCTACAGTGGAGAAAACCAGGATCATCACTGCCACCTGCCCTTGGGCATCCACCATTCTCCTCCGTCCATGCAGCCCCTGCTTACAAAAACGAATCTGCTGCTTTGCTTTGGGAAATAAACACAAAAATTAAAAAGGGTGTCTATAATTTAAGAAATCATAATAAAGTATGCATATATGAATTCTCTAATAAGTTACTATTTTTAGGTTAAAAAACAACTTTGAAAGATTTTTCTTCAGCTAAAGCCCAAGTGATGGTGGTAGAGATAAATATTCTTCCAGCAATAATTATGGAATGCATCAATATCAGTAAAGTCTATATTTTCATATCAAATCACTACAGGAAGTCTAAATGATTAGGGTGATGTTATAATAAAAAATAAGTACTTTCTCTTTCTGATTTCAGCTTTAGCTGAAAATATTTCATTCTTGGAATATTGTCTTTTTTTCCTTCTTAAGAGTCTAACATTCAGTATATATGATATATAAACTAAAAATGCACAAGAATCTTATAAACGAAATCAAATAATTTTGCCAATCACTTTATTTTCTTTGACTCTGTGGTGAATTTGTCAGAAACACTTTGTTTAAGGAGAATTATGAGGTTAATTATTTTGTTCTAAGCTGTTAATATTTTGTACATTCAAAATCACCTTTTTCTGTAGAAGTGTCAGACAAGTTTCATAAATATTTTTAGTCAGAAAGTAAAGATTAGGCACTGAAAGACAGGGCAGTGACCTTTTAGTGACATAGATTTCTTGACTTGTATTTTGCAATATAACACATTTACATATTGTGTAGAGCTTGATAGGGTGCAACAGTGAAATAAATATCTTCCTTAAGACTGGGAATGAGGGCTGCATGTATTATTGATAATGAGGTTAACATTAGAAATAAAAGCTTAAACTACATTAGATATAAAATCACATTACCCCAAACATCACCTTAAATTAGCAGAAAATTAAATTGGTTGTGATACAGTATTGGGGTAAAAACTGGTTTAAAAAAATCTGGCTATAGTTTGGATGTTGTTTTGATGACGGAAAGTACTTTTTTTTCCCCACTGCAAAATTATTGTGCTGTGACTATGTGAAAAAAATGTTAGAAGGGAGAATCTTTTTGCTTCTTCTTAATAGAGAACCTCATCTTACATTTTGAAAATTGTGCATCATAGAAATGTTTATTTCCCACTGAATATAGAAATTTAGAAGGCAACATGGTTGTCAGATTTAACAAGTAAAAATATAATAGGGTGCCCAGCTGAATTAAAGTTCACATAAATGTCACATATATCCCCAATAAGTACATCTCCCCAATTTTGCAGATATTGAGACTCCTACATTTTATCCTGCAACCCTAGAAGCAAGATACTTGCCTCCCCAGCCTTCTGTGTAGCTAGAATGTCACATAGGATGACTTTGTGGCCTAAGATGGACCAATTAGACAACTGGCCCAGATCTTGACTCAGAAAAAGCAGGAACAGTGGAGAATCCATTGAGTCAGTGGTGGCCTCGGCAGCAGTAAAGTTTCCATGGCAACACTGGTTGTTTCACAGTGGTGCCTGGCAGCGGAAGCTTTGGCATCCAGACTCTAGTAGCAGCAGGAATGCCTCCACTGGACTGATTCTGGGGCGTGATTTCACTGCTTAGCCCAACTCCTCCCTGCCCCATTTCCAAGAATCCTTTAGAATTCCTGATAATTCTTTGGGCTACACAACATCCTTTCAAGAAATATCTTCTCTACTGAAACTGCTCATAATCACTTTTTAATATATAAGACCCTATTTGATAGCAGGAAAGAATGTTCTGGGGAGGGAAAAAAAGAAATCAAAACATTCAGACACAATTGTTAGGACTCCTCCTGAGAACGACAGACTTGTCAACTCCCTTCTAAGAGCAGAGCACAGGGTTAGCGCGTGGTGGCCCTGGAGTAACAGCCCCTGGGTCACAGTCCAACTCTGCCACTTAACCACCTGAGGGACCTTCAGCAAGTCACTCAGTACTTCTGTTGATCAGAAAAGTTGGTGTCCTCACCTACAAAGTGAGCAGAACAATAGCCTCTTACCTCATAGCAGCGTGTTGGACTTCAAATGAGTCCATATTTACAGCAGAGGCTGGCACACGGAGAGCACTGGAAAAATGTTGAAAAACCAAAAAGCAATCATCACTCGAAATGGCATTCGGAGGCGAACACAGTCAGTTGTGACGACCATGTTGCCTCTCTCCTCCAGGTGCTAGAAAAGGACTTCGGAGGAGCCCCTCATGTACAATAAACCATCCTGTGACTAACAGAAGTTAGAATAAGCAAAGCGTCCTAAGTATTTGCACTCAGACTTTCAGCATTGCAACATCAAGCTGGAGAATACGGCGGGCCCTATTTGGCAGTGAAATAGGTACGATTAGGAAGGACATGTAAAAACCTACCTTTTGTAAAACATCACCCCCAGCTTGTTATGATCTTACAGAGTTAATTACTAGTGGACTAGGCAGAAAAGGTACATATGGAGTGAGCAGGCAGCTAAAACATCATTTGCAGATTATAAAGGGGAGTTTATTTGTTCAATGAATAGGTATTTCAGGTCTTGGAGTAACACATAGGATTTGGAATTTCAGTAGAGTTAATAAGAAGCAAGAGTGGGAATTTTATATCTCTCTCCTTTAAAAATCTGCAGTTGAGGATAGGCTTACTGATTTTAGAGAGGAAGGAAGGAAGGCAGGGCAAGAGAGAGTGAGAGACAGAGAGAAACATCAAAGTGGCAGAGAAACATAGATCGGTCGCCTCTTGAATGTGCCCTGACCAGGGATTGAACCTACAACCTTGGCATGTGATCTGACCAGGAATCAAACCTGTGGCTGTGTGGAATGACATTCCCACCAACTGAGCCACCCAGCCAGGGCTTATCATCTCTTGATGAAAAGAGAGGTAGTGTGAAGTTGAGGTCAAGAGCAGGACAGCAGAATAGACCACATTTCAGGAGGCTGAGCGGGAATCAGGTAGAAGGGTGGGAGGGAGGAGAATGGGAGCAAGCACAGAGGAGAGGGAAGAACCTTGCAAGCATGTCTGAAACGTGTCTTGACCACTGCTGTTGTGCTAGCATCGATTTCTGTGACTAGCATAGACAGTCAGTGCTCAACACTCATTTATTTAACTAACTACACCACGGTCTTGTAATGGAAATGCAGGGGAACAGACTGTCCACGCTATTGGCAAAATAATCCCGATTATCCACCGATGAATATTCATCATGCTGGGCACGGAGGTTACTCAAGTGGACAAGGCAAGCAAACTCTGCCATCTCAGAACGCACCAACAGTCACGCAAGTCAACAGGCATACGTGCATTATTTAGATGGTGATATGTTTTTTGGAGAAAAATAGAGGAGTCTAAGGGAGGCAGGAAGTGGCATCTGGTGGTTACTTTCCAGAGGGTGGTCATGCTCGATGACGAGTGTCATGTGAGGAGAGAGACCTGGAGAGAGTAAGGAGACTCACCACACAGGTGTCCGAGTGAGGAACATTCTTGGTGGAGAGACAGGCATGTGCAAAGGTCCTGATACAAGAGAGGGTTCAACAGATTTCCAGATCGTGTGGATGGAACAGAACATTCCAGAGCAACATGGTAGGAAATGAGGTAAAAGACGTACCCCGTCATGCGACAGGTATTTGAACCATTGGGTCTTATTCAGATGCAGTAGAAACCATTGGAGGAACATCTCTCTGGGTGAATCATTTCTGCTGCTTTTGTCTCACTTATCACACGCTGACTTCGTGCCTCACGGAAGCTCTGCTGGCTTTGCCGCACACACCCATTAACGACAATTTTAAAATACTTAGCGGATGAATGGATCCTTGGTGCGGCCCAATGTGGGAGGCTGGGCCGTGCCAGGCTCTTCTTAAGGAATGATTGGGAGAAAGTCTGATGAACTGTATTGTTTATTGAGCCATTGTTTAAAATGCTCCTTCAGTCAGGATGTCCTTGTCCCATCTGTGTCCCTTTCTTCTACTCCTGGAGACAAAAGCAATCAGTTTTAGTTGGTGTTCCTGCCGTCCTTTTCATAGTGAAAATATCAGTGGAGCTGGGCTCAAATGCCTGGCACTGTAGTTTCAAGTATCACCAGTGTTAGAACTAGACAGACCTCAGTTTGTGATGGATGAACCCATTTTCCCTTTTAACTTGTAAAATAGGGATATAAATATAAGCCCTTCAGGAGTTTTGTAAGAGTTAAGATTATTTGTATAAAGAAGTTATCATGATACCTAGCACTTAGCAAATGTTAAATAAATAGTATGATTTTTAGAAGTTTATAATATATGCTTGAGCATCTGATGAAATAACTTCACAGCCGACAGGTATGTGTTATGCTCTGTTGGGAACTTTCCACGGGTGGGTTTCCACTACGGTTATTTTCGCCGGTGTGTAGATTCACTTTCACGAGTGTATTCCTTGAGATCAGAACTATACACATGTAATTATTATGCTCAGTGCCCAACGCTCTGTGTCTGAAGGGGTGGGTGCTCAATAAATGTGTTGAGATTTGTAATGTGCGTTGAAATCTGCAAGCCCCTTGAGCAACTGGGGCTCTGCAAGTTGTTCCAGGACCAGATAAAGGCAGGAGGTCCTCCACCAACCTTTAACCTGGCAAAGCAAAGAAGGACGCCTTCGCTACCCCTCTGGGGTATCCCTAGTTTAGATTCCCTGAGAAATCAGTCTTCTTGCTGCTTCTCTGTCCAGCAAGCCCATGTGTCTCCCTGTCCAGACTGTTTCAAATATTCCCGGTACTGCCGTCTATTCTGCCCATGTAATTCACTGATAGTCCCCGGTGGGGGGAAAAAAAAAACCCCGTAAAATACTTCTAAACAACGTCTCATTGATGGGGACTTGCAGGTCACATCTGGATTTAATAGAGTCTAGTAATTCAAATATAATGAAGTCCTCAGTAAATATTATTTGTTGCTTGGTCCATCTCTTCTCGCGTAAAGGCCATCGTTTTGTCTTTGTTTCTGGTAAGTCATACACTCAATATATCTAGTTACGGCATATTAGGAAAAAGCACCTCTGGACACCAGGTCAGCTGGTTCATAGGCTCGGTTTTGTGGGGACTGTCATTTAGGCAGCTTGCTGGAGTCTTCATGATTTTGCACTTTTGTTACTAAATTGCTTTTTACACACAGACAGTTTTACACAATCAAAAGCAAGACGCTATAGTGTTTTCTGAACTTGGTGTTACAATGTCAAGATGGTAACTTTTTACTTTTCAGTTGTTTGGGGTGATTATGTTAATCTTTATGAAACTGTGTAGTAAATGATTAAGTTAGTGGATGTGCAAGAAAACACAATGAATTCCCCAGGACTGATAGGTACTATTGTGTTTTATAAAACATGATTTACTGAGAAAATCTGAACTGAAAGTCTTAAATAAGTAAAGAGTGCCACAGTGTGGTTATAGTAACTAATTTCATACAAAACTTCATCCAAAGATTTTTTTAAAAGCTAAAATGGGCTTAGTTTGCAGCTATTAAAGTCTCTTCTCTATACTGCAAATGAAAGTTAAATTTTAAAAGCTATCAATTGTTTAACTTAAAGCTTCCCCTAAAACAGACACACCTGAGTAATTAATATTAATAATAGGCCAAAAGTCACACTACTGGAAAATGGCTGAGCAGTTTCAAAATTTATTTTTATCTGATTTCAGGTCCTATGGTTTAAACAATCTATACTCTGAACCAAGGCCTCTATAACTAAATGACATCCCCTTCCCCCAATAATTAATGATCTTGACTTAGCAAGTCTATAAAATCAATTATATCACACACATATTTTCACGAAATCCCATTAATACTTCAAACAGAACTTATCAGTGTTTGGGCATTGACAGCAACCTTGTCAAATTGAAGAGAAACAAGAAAACAAGAAAAATGAAACTCAAAATATTTAGGTGATACTGTTCAGATGGCACTGAAGTGACGGAGAAAGAGCAAACCCATCAGCTTCTGGCTCCAGGTCCGGACATCTGGGGGACTATGAGAACCTGGGGGTGGGGGGGCTGGGGGGCTGGGGACCAGGGCTGCACACTTGATTTGAAGACCATTTGATTTGATGAATTTGGGGCCAAATATTATAATACCTTGGGACAATGGGCAGCAGAGTTTACGCATAGGTAAGTTCGGTAATCATTCAGCAATCATTGGCTCCCTGCATGGAACAGGTACCTCTGCCAGGCTGGAGCCCGGGTCCCTGTGCTCAGAAGTTCACAGCGAGGTGGGGATACCGGTAAAGAACTACAAATCACTGGACCGTGGGACAGTGCTATAATGGAGACACGCACAGGGAGCTCAGGTGCAGGGAAGACCACAGGGAGGAGATGGTTTATCCTTGCCTTTATGATGAAGGGGAGGATGGAAGTGTGAAGGCAGGCAGCTCCAGGACAAGCTAGGATTTTAAACAAATTCCAGGCTCAAGGATAAGATGTATAAAGCTGTGATTGAGATAGGGTTAGAAACTGGGTGGTGATCCCCTGTGGTGCGTTGAGTAGGTCATTCAGCTCTAGGTTTCCATGGTGTCTTTCTCATTACTCCATCTTATTTCTGAGTATCTTTAAGTTGTTTCACAGCAGAAAACAAATCCCTTTTTAAAAATGTGTTAGATTAGCCCGGCTGGTGTAGCTCAGTGGATTGAGCGCGGGCTGGGAACCAGAGGGTCCCGGTTCGATTCCCAGTCGGGGCACATGCCTGGGTTGCGGGCCAGGTCCCCAATGAGGGCCATGTGAGAGGCAACCATACATTGCTCTTTCTCCCTCCCTTCTCCTCTCTCTGAAAATAAATAAATAAAAAAAAATGTGTTAGATTATTACGATTCAATTACAAAATATTATATGTGTGTCTAAGCGCAAGATATGTCCTGTAATAGGATATGTCATCTTATAGTAAAAGTAAACTATATTTGCATTAAGACAAACTTAAGGACTTGTGGATGTAGAACAGTTTTTGGGCGAATACTTCCATCTAGTGGTCAGACTGAGCAACTCACTTACACGTACTCAGAGTTCTTGAAAATTTGTGAGTTGAGTTTTTATACATTGAATAAAAATTTTCCTTTTCACTAACAGTTAATGATTTCTTTTCCATCAATTAAGTCTGTTCAATCAAAACAGGCCTAAAAAGGAATCCCTTATGTTAACCCCTACATCACCAAACCAAGGCTTAATTACAGAGTCTGTTTTCCCAGGAGTGGAATCTTAAAGCAGTTAATGCGGAATCAGCTCCTGATCAGCAGTGGTTGGATCACCTACCCTAGAGACCCCTGCCATCCCTAATGGAAAGTGATGCTGCAATAATCAATCTGCTTTTTTGCCTCATATAACTTCTGCGCTCCTCCACCCTTCCCCCTACAGAAGTCATTTCGTTCAGCTCCTCAGCGCTTCCTCCTATCTGCTATTGGATGCGGCCTGATTCGAATTCCTTTTGATTAAATAAGCTTTAAAAATTGTAAATGTTTATCTTTTAATAATTCTTGTACCCGGCCTCTTGATTCTCAAGGAGATAAAGAAAAATAAGATCCCGCAAAGACCTTATATTTGTTAAAGCTTTCATATACCCTGTATCATGTGATAATCATGGACATCTTATAAGGTAAACATATTTACTATATTGTCCCCTTTTTATAGATGAAGAAACAGAAGCATGACATAAGAAACTCACCTCAGGCCACCATGTAAAGAATTGACTCAGGTCAGGAAAGCTTCAGTTCTTACTCTTCTATGTGATGTGAATAATATCTATTTTATAAGTTTCGAACTCGGAATGTCTGAGGATTTTGTAATGAGATGTATCAGTTATGATAGGCTGGGGTAACAAACAACTTCCAAACCCCAGTGGATTCACACGGTAAAATTGCATTTCTTACCTTGGCTCAACAGTACCTCCCATGACGCTCACTTGTACTTCCCGGGGCTAGCTGCAGAGGAATGGAAATCGAGGGAGAGCAAATGAAAGGTTTGAGGAGGATTGCTCCCTGCCACAGAAGAAATATTTATTCTGCATTTTGTTTTATTAACGAGTATACAAAATAAGGCTTTTGAAGCACATGGTTTTGCAAAATATTTCTGCACCTTTGCTTGTGTGTATGTGCGTTTCTGTAAAGGACCTCAAGATCACAGAAGTGGATTAATATTAAGCCTTGGCTCCTGGAACACTTACAGATGGTCCATGAATGGCTCTCTTTTATGTATGTACGTATGTCTGTACGTGTGTATTTTTAACAATGTAAATGCACCCGTGGTGAACCTAACAGACAATATGAAGGCTCAGACTTCGACAAAGTTACATCTAGCTGCGTGGTCCCCACTCCATCCATCTGCTGCTCCCTTCCCAAGGTAACCATCTTCCTAAACACTGTGTGCTTTTTCTCACACTCTCTTTTTACTACAGTTTTATCTGATACATATACACATATATGTTATATTGGTATATATAGTAACATACATATATGTATACAGTATACATACTACTTATATATTGCTAAAAAGCATACATTTTTATTTTAGTTTTCTTATCTTGATATATTATAAGATTCATCCATAATGCTGCATGTCACCATAGTTCATTCATTGAACGTTGCAGAAGAGTCTTGTTTGACCATTTCCCGGTTTATTCATCCGCTCTCCTTGGGGATGTGCAGTTGGTATTTTCCCCACTTTTTGCAACTGTAAACAACTTCCCACATACCGATGAGGCTTCATCTCTCAATAATTCTTCCTTCCTGGTCAAGCTTCCATCCTCACTGGTCTCTTACAAAATACCATTCTATTTCCTAATGCTCATCCTATTTTCTCCATTGGTATGCCTCTATGCTTTTTTCTGCATTCTTAATTCTATACATCGTCCAAGACCAAAGTGAAGTCTCCTCTCCTCTGTAAAATTTTCCATTACCATTATTATTCTTTCTTTCTTTCTTTCTTTATTTTTAGATTTTATTTATTTATTTTTAGAGAGAGGAGAAGGGAGGGAGACAGAGAGGGAGAGAAACAGCAATGTATGGTTGCCTCTCACATGGCCCTCACAGGGGACCTGGCCTGCAACCCAGGCATGTGCCCTGACCGGGAATCGAATCGGGATTGTCTGGTTCCCAGCCCGCACTCAGTCCACTGAGCTACACCAGCCAGGGCCCATTATTATTCTTTCTTGCTCTGAATGTTTAAAATGAACTCTGCATTCAGTGGGAAGGTTGTCATTTGGGTATTTCTGGACTTGGGAATTGGACTACGTTTTGTCCCGCAAAAGTTCATCCTGTGATGGGGCCTCCCTGGACCTGCCTAGTGCCAGGTCCCCTGCCCTCTTAGTCCCCTGGCTACCTCTCACGGCCCAGCTCCTTCATATACAGTTCTCACTTCCTATGCCTCTGGTAAGGGGGTGGGGGGGGCATTCCCGGAAATCATCTGAGGGGCAGCTACAAAACGTCATCATCAGTCCCCGTGTAGACTTGCAGCCTATGGAATCCCGCAGTTTTCCAGAAACCAGGGAAATTGTTGGCTGTTTATTCCAGAAACCAGTTTATTGTTGGCTGATACCCCGCCCACCACCGCGGCAAGGCAGGACGGCATCCTCCAGCTCTGCCTTATAGGCATATATGCATATTTGTGTTGTTCAGAGTGTAGAGGTAGGCAGATGCCTTGTGTCCCCAGATCCTGCACCATTGACCTAACTCTTAGCTAGCCTGAACTTGGCTGCCCGCAAATGCGCAGTCTGCCCTTCTTCAGCTGCCTTTGGGCAGCCTGGGCCTTCCGGGTCGTTGGAGCTGAGGACATACCCCACCTGCCTGCATGGTCTCCACTGTGCGAGGATCTCCGCTCCCCTTCCCCCACCCCCGAAATCACTCTCAGGTGTACCTATAAATTGGCGACAGTCACATTGTCTGCAGGGGCTGGGCTTCTCCAGCTACCCAATTTCTCAGGGGTGACATAAGAAAACGCCACTGCCATCCTTCAGACACTTCCCCAGCTCGTGATCCCCAAGAGCTCTCTTGTGCCCCACTGTGCCCGGGTTCCTGAACCCTTGCCACCCCAAGCTGATCAGCTCGCGCACGCGCACAACTCACCCCTGAGCCTCCAGGCCTGCGCAGCTGGGGCCGAGCCTGAATAACCTACAGAGTCTCCAGTCAAAAGGCAGCCCAACTGGAAAACCAACCTTGCGGTGGCAGCTACAAATTGACGACTGTCAGCGCCTATGCGGACTCCAGCAACCAGGGCTCCTTTTAGATGGTACCGGTCAGCATGCCTGAGGTTGCTTTGGCAAGGCAGGCCAGTATCCCTCCTGACGTGTTCAGAGGACATTTGCGCATGTGTGTAGTTTAGGGCTTGGAAGAAGGCTTGCCTTTTGTTCCCACCCAGTTCCTGCTCCGGTGCCCTGCCTGTCCCGGATTAGGCCGGGTTCCAGTTCTGCTACCTTAAATTGAACTGTTTACGCATGCGCAGTTCTCCCGTGTCCCTGGCATTGTACCCCCGGCATTGGACAGGCCTATGGAGCTGGGGGTCTGTCCCCAACTTCCTGCATAGTCTGCACTGTGGAGGGAGTTCATCGCCTGAAGACACTCAGAGGCAGAAGCTGCAAATTAAGGACAGTCACAGCCACTTAGACCTGACGCCTGTGGATCCCAAATGTCTCTTACTAGATTATTCCCCTACAGTCTGCCTGGTCCTGCTCTGGCAAGACAAGCCAGTGCGCATCAACAGCTCTGCCTTCAGTGCAGCATTTGCATTTGCGTAGGTTAGGGTTTGGGATGAGGCAAATGCATCGCATTCCCAAGATCCTGCTTCTGTGACCTGGCCTCACTGGACTAGTTCGTGTCCTGTTCCAGGTTCCTGGGCACCCGGTACTGTGCTTACATATGCTTGTGGGGTTCCCATTTCTTCAGCCACCCTGGGGTAGCCAGGACCCTCTGGCTTAGAGTCCAGCGTGGAGGGGGCAGCGGCAGATTGCCACAGCAGGCTGCATTTGAATGTACTGTCTGATGCGTGCCTGAAGTCTCCGTGAACCGGGGCTCCCAACTGTCTCTTGCTGCATTCACAGCAGTCCCACCAAGCTAGGCTTTTGAGTCTTGATAAATGTTGCTTCAGGGTGCTAAGGCCCTTTGTGTAGGTGCAGCCTTGGACATTGGCAGATGCCTGCTTTCCCCCAAGAGCCGGTGATAGTGACAGAGAAAGAAAACCACCAGGTTTATCCATTTACTCTCTCCTCATATTAAGATGAGACCATGGTAGCAGATTGAGGCTAGAATCCTCTTCCCCCACCTAAAGCATGTCAGTAATTTAATGCATTCTTTCAAACCCTTCTCTCACATAATTAAACAAAATTATCACCCACTCTGCTCTCTGCTCAGGGCGTCTTGGTCTCCTCTCTGTTCCTAGAACATGCTTGGTGCTCCACCTCAGAGCATTCACATTTGCTATTCCTCCGGCCAGGAATGTTCTTTCCTTGAGCACCCAGAGGTCCTTCCCCCTCAGCTGCTTCATGGCTTTACTCTGATGTCACCCTCCCATTAGGATCTTCCCCAGGACCCCATTTAAAATTGCATACCCCAGCACTTCCCATCTCCTCTCTTCCCTCCTTAGCACCGTCAGTAACATCCTAGAAATGTATCTGTCTCGCTGATCATTGGTCATCTCCACCATAATGTAAAGTCCTCGAGGACAGGCCCTTTGGTCAGTTTTGGCTGTATCCCCAGATCCCACGACGTGCCTGGTGACCTGCTGGGAGCACTCACTTGTCATAGGCATAAGTCCCCCAGTGAAGAATCGAACTTCCAAGTGTTCCCTCCTTCTTTTTTTTTTTTTTTTTTTGATTTGTCTTTCCTCACAGGCGGAAATGTGAATGAAAGGTGAAAGAAAAAAAGACAAATGAATAGAGAGCTTAAAGAAAGATAATTTAAAGGAAGAAGAATGAGGAAGCCCTTATTCTTATAATTCAGACTGTCCCTAAGACAAATCTTACATAGTCAGCCCTTGCCACTCTTCTGGATTTTTCTCTGGTGCTTTCTGTAGGATACTCAGTCCAGAATAATATTAGCAAAGTAAAAAGTTAAACTAAAAGTGGTTACAGTTGCTTCTACTTGCTGAATAAACATATATACCATTTGTTCAATCATTTATATGTACTTTCTCTTTTAAGAAAAATAACAATGATTTATAGTAAGTTTCACATTTGAATTTAGGATTACCCACTTTTGTGTTTAAAAGCCATGGATCTGAGAATCTTTCATAGCAACAGTGCAATATCTCATTGAAAACAATAAAACTCAGTTACCTTGTGATAATTTGCAAAACATGTATTTATTTCATAGAAGTATAAATGCACATATAAATAAAAAATAGTGTTATCTTGTGGCACGAATAAATCCAGTCGGTGAATAACATTCACACACAATGCAAAGTCTTACTTATTGAGATTGAAATGTTAAATATTCTAGGAAGAAACCACATTTTTAAAAAGTGGGCACATAACACAGTTGGTGAGGAATGTCTAAATATACAGTCTAGGTCCGTACTTTTGCATCAGGAAACTCATACTGATAGGAAATGTAGTATATTTTTACATAATCAGCATCATCTGTTCACCTAAAAACAAACCGATAAGGGTATTATTCTCAGGCAGCTTTACGTAAATAGCCGCACACTTCAGCATCAATCAGCCGCTAACGTAAGTACTAATGTCTGTTCTGTGCTTTTAATCCAGTTGTCATGGAATTTCAAACAGCCTCAGCATCAGAAATCGCTGCCCTTCCAGTACCCACACTACGAGGTGGGTTTGCTTAGAAACTCCTTGTTGAAGAATTTTCTTGCCTCAATGTTACTGAGGGAAACGGAGCAACGAGATGGATTCTGCTTTCTGTAATCGATGCTCTCCACGATGGCATTCTTTATCACCTGCAAATAGAGGCAAAGAGGGATCATCAGTGCTGCTCTGAACTCATTTAAACATTTGTTTGGTCAACACAAAAATCCAACCAATCTTTTTATTATAGAATTCTTTTTGAAAGAGAGAAAGAAATCTCGAGTCAGGCACGTGCACATTTACATTAAATATCTTGCCAGTACACTCCCGTTAAGCTCATATTCAAATACTCTTCCCTCCCCTACCAGAGAAGAAACAATTCTGGGAGTTTCAAATTGTGTGCTGATAACATTGGGAATAGAATACGTGTAACATGGTAAATCTCTCTTCATTGTCCTTCACTGGGAAAGTGATAAGAGGGAAGCAACATTAATTACTGAATCTCGAATTTATGTTCTTTGCCATGCGTGGACAAGTGGAAATGAAGAACCACAAGGAAGGGAAGGACTCTCCTGAGCCTCGGGAGAGAAGGCGATGCTGACAAACCATCCTGCTGCCTCGGCTGAGCAAACGCAGTCATAAAACACGGGCGTCCTCTACCCAGAATACACCACCTTTGTGATTTTAGTGACCATGGCTATTTTTTACTCAAAACAATCGTTATATATACTCAAATGTATGGTGACTACCACCCCTAAGAATTTCTACTGCACTTATCATGCACTTCTCTGGTATGAAGCTAACCTAGCTAGGAATTTTGGGGGAAAAGGGGAAATCTGGGACTTGGCTGAAGAAGTTATTGCAGAACAAAGGGAATGGGCTTCGGAAAGGAGGCCTGAATAGCAACCTTGGTGCCGTCAGAAAGACTCCATTCCTCGGAGTGAGACGACAGGGTTTCATCTTCATGGCCACTGCAGTAGAAGTATCAGGACACCGAGGCAAGTCCCAGGGGTATCCCTACAATCCCCCTTTAGTCGGACCCCAGGGATCTTTGAGCAACATTAAGGGATTATCTGCATGCTGCCGTGGGGAGGAATACTTGGCAAGTCTGAGCAGTTAAGGATCCTGTGGCTGCCCCGCACCGCCACCCAGAGCTGCCGTGGCCCCCTTGGCCTTGGAGATGTGTGAACCAAGGGGCTTTTCCATTCCACATCTGACCTCACCGGGCAAGCCGGGTTCAAGGCCTGGAGAAGAGACATGTGACCTGGGTGGTGTTAACATGCAAGTACAATTCTGTGACTTTACGTCCGGTCCAACGGGCAGGCTCCTCTACTCGCTGATAGTAACTTTAAACAGCAAGCAGTTGTATTATGGAAATAGGGGTTTATCACAGCAATGTGACACAGTTATTTGCTTTACAATTTTAAACTTTATAGCTATAGGGGTGGGCAAAAGTAGGCTTACAGTGGTGAGCATGCGAAAGAGTTTATTCTTGTATTACTATTTATTAATGATTGTATTATGTTCCATACTAAAAACTACAAATCTACTTTTGCCCTCCCCTGTATAAAGAACTATCTTCTGGGAAAAATGGGCTCAATGTTACTGAGTCTTTTATTAAAGAAGATATTTGCTGACCCCGTTTCTTCATGAGTAAGGGAAACATAAGGAAGTCTATGGCCATAGAAGAGCCTCGGGCCTAGGAAAGAGACCTTGACCAAGGGCCTCCAGGCACTACTTTCGACTAGGTGAGGTCAAGGGGAATTAGCTTAAATTATTGAGTTTGTTCCCTCTTCTTCAAAATGAGAATAATAGTACTAATCTTGGCTTTTGTCGGGATTGAGGATCATTTGTACAAAGTATTTCGCATGCCCTGGTTGTCATGGCTCCGTTGGTGGGGGCATCATCACGTAAATTGAAGGGCTGTAGGTTGTAGGGTTCCTGGTCAGGGCACATGCCTGGGTTGCAGGTTTACCCATCAGAGCTCATTGGTATTTCTCTCCCTCTCTCTCTCTCTCTTTCTCTCCCTCTCTCCCTTTCTTCCCCTCTCTCTAAAAATCAGTGAACATGTCCTAAAGTGAGGATTTAAAAAAAATGAACTGTGTGCCATGCCAGCACACAGGAAACATTTCATACCAAGCATCTATTTATTGCTGTTATTTTCAAACTGTCCAATGTGAGAAAATTTAGGAGCTTTAAATTAGATGTGAGGCCATAAGGTTTACTAGAAATAAAAACACTATGTATAGCCAAGAGTGGGTTTATTATTTGGTAAAAGTCAGCAAATTAATTCTGCAATTAAACATGTTCTACTACATCTCCTCATAATCTCCCCGCCTGCAGTTCCAGTCGAGACGGCGGAGCAGGTAAGCTGTGCCCACCTCTGCCCTGGACCACATCGGAACTACAACTAAATTACAGAACAATCAACCTGGAGAACCACCTGAAGGCTAACTGAGTGGAACGCTTAGAGCTCAAAGATATCAAGAAGAAGCCACGTAGAGATTGAACATATTATTGAAAGTCAACGGCGATAGAAAATGTATTTAAAAAGGGGGGAAAAATCTCCCTTCTTTGTGGAGATCATGTCACCAAGTTTTCAGTTGGTTTTTCCTTCATTGCAGCAGCTCAGGACACATCAAGTCGCATGACAGAGAAGTACCCAAGTCAAATAAAAATCAGCTATTTCCTTTCCCAACACCTAAAAAGCTTTAACATATAAAAGACCACAGGGGAAATGATACTGATAATGACTGTCGATTCCTTTATAACGAATTCATGAGCACAAACATGCAGCAATATCAATAGCCACAATTAGCATGATCACCATAACCTTGGCGGGTGTTCATAGTAAACAGGCCATTCTTATAAAGGAAAAGGAACATTTACATAACTCTGAAAAACCTAAATCATCTGCAACGAGAACGCGGAAGTTGATCCACTAGGTGGCATGTTAACACTATAAAACCATTAACCATATTTTTTCACAGTACCGGAAAAAATACCAATTTGCTGTCATTTATAATTCTGTGATATAAGCAGAAGAGGCTAAACTCTGTACTGCATCAGCTGCTGAAGTCAAACCTTCGAACACGATAAATGGTACAGCTTGATGTATCCAGAAAAGCAGCGTCATATTTAAGTCTTCCTTTTTCTAATGAGAAGTATTCTTAAGTAGTGTTTGTATCACATTTCCTCAGTCATTCACACCTGAAATTCACTAAAATTCCAAATCCTTCTTGCCAGTTGTCCCAGCGCGGACCCTTATATTCCCATTCTCCATCCTTACAGAGGACCTGTGTCATGCTTTGCTGGTGCCATTCAAGGGCCTCCTAATGGCTGATCCAGAACATTTAAATCTTTGGTAATAGGGGCAGAAAATAAGGAAAGAAAACATTTAAAAGTTGATCTTCTTCCCCAAAAGAAACAAATTTAGAAATGTGAGTTTGGAAGCAATCCACAAGCAAATATCGAATTCCCACAACAGAAAATTAGAAAAGAGCCCAAAGAGGAAATTATGGTATATATGTGGAGAGAAAAATAAAAATTACAAATCTGGAAAATACAAGAAGGTATACTGGTTAAATTACTGTGAATTTTTGGATTAATTTCTGCCTTCCCAATAAATACTGAAGCATCATGGAAGCGAGGGACTTTTTAAGCCTCATCATTTTTGATCCTAGCTCTTAGAACACGGAAGAGGAACAATAAATATTTGTAAAATGAATGAATGCACAGAAGGGTATCATGGAAGGTGGAATTGAACAGGACAAACTTCCACTCGTGGGGACAAAGAGACTCGGGTTGAGTTGAGGGGCAGGCAGGTTTTGTAAGTGGAGTAGAAAGACCAGGCATTCTCAGTAGAAGGGTAATCTTATAAAAGGGTTAAAAATGGCAGGTCATGGCAGGTACAGGAAACACCTGGGAAGGGGCCTGGTTGGAAATGAGGCTGTGTCTGGAGAATTCTAGGAACTATGTCTGCTTGAGACACAGATGGTTTGAAAGTGAGGAGAGAGTAGAAAAAACCGTGGTTCCATCTCTGCTCCTCACATCAGTCTGCAACTTCTAGCAATCTGCCTAAATAGTCCATGACTCAGTTTCCTCACATATAAATAAAAATACCTGCCTCCTAGGCTAGCTTCGAGTGTTCAATATTTGAGGGAGAAATATTTAGTTTATATCGAACACTCAAAACTCTCCTGTGTTTTTGTTGTTATTGTTTTGTTCACTGTTGTATCTGCAGGTCCTAAAACACTGCCCGGCCCAGCAGACAGTCAACAAACAGGTTGAATTAATGAAGACATAAGATGGAGAGAGCTGAGAGGAGACACAAAAGGTAGACGAATTTGGGCCTCATATATTGATTGGGCCATGACACTGAAAAAGCTCCTCAATTATTTTTAAAAAGATAAAAACTTTAACTTGTACCTTGGCACTTTTATCATGATGATGGAATATCAGTAAATTAAGAATTAAGTACCAGTACTTCTGGGTAGGTGTGTGTCCTCACTTTAATTAGCATCTATCATGTAACACTGGATAGAGTTGCTTGAGAATGTATTTTAAAAGTTCCTTATTATGCACCGTTGACACGTGGAATAAATTGACATACAACAGGTTCTTAGAATATGCTTACTGAATTAGTAAATCGAGTGAGACTGCGTAACAATACTTTTTGTGTGTGTGATAGCCAAATCAACTAGGTCCTAGCAAAGAGATCTCAGAAAGCACGTTTTCTCCGGGTCAAAGCAGTGGTTTATGAGCACAGCATGTACCCCACTCGCTGGCAGGCAAACACTGTATAGAGATTCTCCATGGTCAGGAACTCTGTGTCACGACCCTTGTTATCCCCTCCTCCTGTCGATTGAATTCTGCAACAGCTTCAGCCAGTAAGTCCATGACATTTTAAAACCTTACTGCATGTTCATTTTAGGTATCAGACCCTGTGATTAGTATCTCTGGACACACAGTAAGAAAGTAAGTCATTGTTTTTCATGCATTTAAGTTTTCAATGAAAAGCAGAAGATAACGTGAACAGTAATAATACTTTTTAGCATCAGCACATTGGCTGCTTCAGTTTATCGAGTGTCTCTTAGATGCCAAGCCCTTACGCTGTTTCACTTAATCCTCACCCTGATCTATAAGACACGGAGCACTGCTTCCCCTTACGAATGAGGACAGTAAAATTTGGAAAGATTAACTAACACGCTCAAGAGGCAGTCAGCGAGGATTTGAACACCCAGTTTGGTATGACTCCACAGTCTCTGCATTTCTCACATACCACATGTCCACCAGTGTAAGTCATTGTGTATTACGTTTCTGGAAAACAAGACAACCATGAGCCCTGGCTGGTGTGGCTCAGTGGATTGTGTGTCAGCCTGCAAACCAAAGGGTCGCCGGTTCGATTCCCAGTCAGGTCATATGCCTAGGTTGCGGGTCACGTCCCCAGTAGGGGGCGTGCAAGAGGCAACCACACATTGATGTTTCTCTTCCTCTCTTTCTCCCTGCCTTCCCCTCTCTAACAATAAATAAATAAAATATTTTTTTAAAAAAACAACCATGAACTGGTGCCAATGTAAAAGAACAGAGGCAACGTTCAGTGGAAAGGAATCGGGGAAGGTTGAGTAAGTGCGGGAACCTGACAATAATGACAAAACCGGAGCTGCTGCCGCAGACTGAGCGCGGACAGAGGTTTGCTAGAGGTGAGCTGCAATTCAGCTTCACCAAAGCAGGCCAGTCAGGAGATCCGAGGGAGAAAAAGCAACAGAAGTACACAGCTATCAGAGATAGGGCAGCCTTTTTTGAGTCAAAATATCCGTCTGTGTGTGAAATGAAGATGGAAATTTGCCTCGAGCCTCAAGGCCACAGCCAGGGTTTGCATTGGAAGAGATTATATTCAGTGTCCACCATTTCAAACAGCTCTAACCGTCCGCAACAAGTAAACCTGTGCGTCGCTGTAGTGGGAATTAGTAACCTGGTGTACTCGAATGGGGTGGGAACGAATGATTTAGCTAATGACGGCACTCAATGAACTCTCCAGCACCCTACCTGAGCAGTGTTGGTGTTCTTTATTTAGCAACACTTCTCAAGGAACTTTGGTTCTGATAAAATATGTTTTCTTGGCAAAAAGTTGGGGACAAGGAAGAGTCATCGGGGGAGAGATAAAACGTCAGTAAAAACTGGGAGTCTTACCAGAGTGTGAGGTGCACACACATGCACACACCCAACTAAGAATCACCTGGACACAAGTCTCAAGGGTCATATAATTTAAGAGGAAACCTATATCCATTCATTCAAAAAATGTTCATTTACCACACAGACTGCTGTTACCTGTGCAGACCTGTCTATATCCTTAATTCTGGGCATTTGCAAAAATCTTGAGGTGTATCCCTCCTGGTCCAGGACACAGACATATACAGGCAAGGTTCCCCTTTATTGGGCAGCTTCTGTTTGCACGACACTGTACATACATTGCCTGATTCAAGACTCACTCCTGCCAGTGTGATAGATGTTCACTAGTGTTTTAGAGATGAGTCAACTGAGGCCCCAAATCTTTAAGCCACCAGTGACTTATCCAGTCACCCAGTAGCCCAACCTATACATGATATAAAGCCCATGACCTTGCTTCTACAGGCTGTGCCAGGAAAGTCCTTAGAAGCCATCGACGGTTTGTGAAGAATCAACATCTGGTGAGCTGTAAGTCAGGACCGTTATTTTGGTACCGAGTCTATTTCTGTTCGGCCTTTAACTTATTCATCTATGTGTCAAACAAACTCTTTTGAAGAATGTTTGTAAAATATATAAATAGAACTATATTATTTTAATAGCAAATAGTTTAGCAGGTTTTATATAAACCAGAACTGAAAGCAATGAGAGAAATGTTTGTTACATATATTTTCATATATATAAATACATACATATACTCATATATATATATATATACACACACATCTATATAAACACATATATAGATGTATATACAGGACGAGCAAAAGTAGGTTACATTTGTGAGTGCACAAAACAGAGTTTATTCTAGTATTATTTATTATTATATTATTTTTCTTCTTCTGTAAACCTACATTTGCCAACCCCCTGTATGTGTGTGTGTATCTTTTATTTTCTCAAGTCCAATAAGGTATTTCTATATTCCTACAATCTATTTTTTTTAATTTAAAGATAACTGATCAAGTATAATACATTTTATCCCAAAGAATATTTAGTTTTGAGTTTATTGGCTTGCTACTGGAAAAATAGTTCTACTTTGATATTACCACCTTAGGTCATTTTTAACAGCAGGGAGTTTTATAAAACACAGCTCTATTTTTAAAATGCTTGCTCCTTATAAATCATAGATGAAAATACTGACTTTCTCTTTATATTCTTTAAATTTTCACCATCACAACAGAAACAATGTAGCATATGGATTTCAAATGTTTACTACTTGTGAGATAAAAGAAAAAAAGGAATAAATAGATTTAGAAAATGATATACGCTATAAAATATGCTAAGCATGCTCTACGTGAATTATCATATATTATTCATAAATGAAGGCTAACAAGAAAGCATTTTAGAGTTGCAAGAACTGAAGCTTATTGGGAAAAATTTCCTATGTTTACAAAAATTAAAGATATTGATTAACAAACATATTACAATGGAACTGTTATAATTCTTCACAATCGATCATCACTAGTCTCGGGCCAAACTAATGAAACAAGCAAACCTGATGCGGAGGAATTTTGTTAGCTCAAAAACCCTAATTAAATCTCATATATAAAGAACAGCCATCCACACACAGTGTGTTCTTGTGAGCCATTCACACAGTCTCCAAAAAGACTGCATGTTATATAAAAGTATGATGCCTTTCCCTCTCCATTTAATTTCTTCCCTTTTCCCCCCTGTTTTAATATCTCCTCATGTGCAAAATCCAGTGTGGCTAATGAACTTAGGCTTGCGCAACTGATAATAATCCATCTTACACTATGACTTGGAACTGCAAGCCAACACGATTCCAATGGCACAACAGTGTTCTTAAATGGTGAGTTAGAGACTAAAGAATTTTACACAGGCACACGATCCTGGCAGCAGATACAGCAGTGACGGGAATGATACTGAAGAGAATAATGTGTTTCTAAAGTTTCTAAATCAAAGTGTGCTTGATATCTCCAGGACTAAAAATGGAAACGGTTGGCAACATTCCCATGATCCAGAAAAATAAAGATACTTGGAAGCATGAGTGGGTTCATTAACCACACTTGTGGTTACATTCACTGCCTACTTTTATATTTCTTTTCTTACCACTTTTCTTCCTACTTAAATTTACTTTATCATATGACAAATACATTAGCTCTTTGGTAAGAAGCTAGTACTAACCAGTCTGTCAATAAAATAATAGTACAAAATGCAGGCTCCGTCAATTTGGAGGCATTAGTTTTCTTATTTGGGAATTTTATAGGGTTCTTCTGGAGATTAATAAAAAGATAATTTGTGAAAAATAAAATGGTACAATTGGGGTGGTATGTTCACAAATGTTTTAATTTTTAATGAAAAAGAGGTCTGCTGTGATCATGTGATATGAAACACTCGACGTTGTCAATGACCGTCGGAGATACTTACATCGATGTTGTTCAGAGTGTTGAAATACATCAGATCGTGCAGCCTTTTGAACGCTTGATTTGGGTATTGAAAGTTGAAGGTTGAAAATGGCGATTCGGGGTCATCAAAAATATCAAAATCAGCTACTTCTTTCTCTTCCTGAGTTTCTCTTGGAACACCTAAATATCAGAAGAGTCTCAAATGAGGTGTTTGGAAAACTACAAAATATCTCTAAGTCCCAGGGATTAACACATACAAATAGTCATAAACATTTACTGGGAACCCCCACCGCCATCTCGGAGTCTTTAGCATACACTGGTGTGTCCTCACCTGTATTCCCTGGGCGAAGATTTCTATGTTTTGCCTTGTCAACTTCCAATGGCAGTGCCTGCAACTCCGTGCCTACGGGCTTTCTGCCTGTCCCTTCAAGTGGACAGCTGCTTATCTCACTAGCAGCAGGCTGGGAACTCGTATGGAGCACTCTAGCCCAAGCAGCAGTCTACCCGAATCTAAGGACTCAGGATATAAAAACCCAAGTCCCCTTGCCTCTTATGTGTGAGGGGAAGGACGGTTCTAGAACATAGGTTCTGTTTCATTTCCTAGAGTTTCCCAGCAGGGTCAAGTTCTCCTGCCTGTGGCCAGCTCACTAGCACATCCTTTGTTGTCGGCTTTTCTCCCTTCCCTTCATCATTTCCTTCCCCAGTTCACACAGATAAACTATTTGCACTTGAATCCTTTGCTGGGAATCCTTTGTTTTTTGGGGGAACCCAAACCAAACATTACTTAATTGTCCTCATGCCACAGAAATCACCTCTCCTTGAGAATTAAGTCATAGAAAACTCTCCAGGTTTCAGGTGCTCTACTCACTGTTCAAGAACTAAAAATGCCAATCAATTCTTCCTTCTCTTGTTTTGAAATGTGACTCAGAATAACTTCCACCCTTATTGATCCTTCCTCTGTCTTCTTCTGCCATCTAGAAAAAGCTCACGTTCCTCTCCACAGTCCCCTGTTAAGTCTTCCATGACTATTTTTTGTGTTTTACCTTTTACAATTTTATTTTTCTGGTCCTAAAATAATATAATTTTTAGGCCTTCAGCATCCTGCCTGCCAATCTCTAGATCTCCTTTTGCTAATCAATATCTTCCAGGATACTGAAGAGTTTATAGGTTCCCCTGGATGTGGTACAATAGGAGAACTTGCTTTGAACTTGACCTTTTTTTTTTCTGAGAAACAAGCCATAGCGCCTTGAAATTACCGACCATGTTGTATGGCTAACTTATATTCATCTTGTGGTCAGCTGAAATACCCAGAACAGTTGCGTGATTTGCTCTGAAACAAGAGCTCCCTTAAATAGTGATATTCAAAATATTTACCAACCCTAATGAGTAGGATCCCAACCAATCCAAACATAAATAATCGGAGGTTTTGGAGTAAACCCCCCCCAATTTTTACTGAGCTAGCTGTTAAACCTCCAGTTTCTAAACCGTGAAGAACCCAGGTGGTCTTGGAGTAAGAAAGACGGGAGCTCTGCAGGATAGTAGCTCAGGATAGCAGCTATTCAGCAAGGTATGGGAAGCATTCGAAATTGTAATAGCCAGCACAGCAAGTGCCAGTGTGCACCGGCCTCATCTCAGCGTTGCTCCTGTACCAGATTTCTACTTTAGAGAGCACAACTTATTCCTAGCGTACCTGGAGCCTTGTACTTCCTGAAGTTGATGTTGGCCAGAACAAAGTGGATGATGGTTGGGCAATCTTTCTCCACATCAGTGTTCTTGGGTTTAAAGACATAGCACTCTTTCAGTCCTTCTCGATCAAACACATAAGGATCAATCTTTGGAAAGGGTAGCTTGTTCATTTTCGCCCACTTTTCCGCGAGGAGAAGTTCCTATGGAAGATAGGGAAAGACGCATTGGGGAATTTTCAGTCTTCGGTTGTCCAGCTGGTCTGGCCGCGTCATTCCACACTCACTAGGTGTGTAGTATGTGCTAGCAATGAGCTTCTTGCTAAGAAGAACAATGACCCCGTTCTCCAGGAGCTCAAAAAAATTAAAAGCACTCTATGATCAAACCCAGTATTATGTTAATTCTTGGTTCAAAACTAGCTCCATAGGAGGCACTGGAAAATTTATTAATAAACTGAACTGAATAAAATCATAGAGATGCAATTGCTACGAGAAAAAAATATTATGGGTTCTGGTCATTTATAAGTCATGTAAATGTTTTTTTAACCCTCAGGTGTCAAAGAATCTGATGAAGCAGAATGAGAACACTGTTACTAAATTTCTACATGTATCATCTCCACACAACTAATTATAGTTGATAAATTGTACGTAGGCAAAAACATTTGAGTTACTGTAAATCAGCTTGTATTTTTTTCTTTTGCCTATTTATGAAAAGAAGTTGAGCTTCTGGCCTCCACATGTTATTATTCCGTGTGCTGAAGCCATGAGTGGGTCATATGGATGTGCCAAGAGCGTGGCAGGCTGTGTGATCATTTTCACGTAGGAGCTGCCTTCCTGGTAAGAGGATTATACGTCCCCACCAGAATGAGCAGACGCGTGGGACAGAGCCATAGCAGCTGATTGGCAGTTGCAGGCATGTAACGTGACCAAGAAATACGTGTTTGCTGTCGGCGCCTCAGATTTTCAGTTTGTTTCTGCATCGAGACTGACTAAGGCAGTGAGCAAGCACACACACACACAAAGTACTATGTTTAAACGGGAGAAAATAAATCAAGATGGAGAGGTGCAGTGAACAGAGCCCATGTCTATGTATATGAAGCTTAAAGGAAGTGGGGCAGACAGGAAACAGACGCCGGGCCAGACTGCCCAAGCTAAAGAGCTGGTTACGGGGCCTTGGACCGTTACTTATTTTTTTCTACACTCAATACCTCCAGTATAAAATAAGAATGGTAATAATAATACATGTCTCGTAAGATTGCTCTTAGCTATTAGAATTATTTGGGGGCTGACGTATGCAGTGATACTCCCCTAATGGCACCTTGGGGATCATCAGTAATGACAACCAACCAACCAAACAAACAAACAAACAAACAAACGGGTCAGGCTGTTCCCTACGCCTGAAATCGTGGCTCCCAAGCCCCTCGCAGCGGCTTCTCACCTGTTCTTTGTTTCCCAGCATCTCAAATTTACATCGTTGTAAAATAAAGTTAATGTTTTCTTTCTCTGGATTGCTGTGAGGTTTAAATAAAGCAGTGTATTTTCGAAACCTCAGTAATTTCTACTCAAGAAAAGAAGCACTTTAGAATAGCATCTAAAATTTAGAGGCAAAAGTACTTTTTCATTGAATTTCCACTGTTCTTGATGCTTCTGGGATGTCATGAATTTTAAGTTGACCAACTCTCTCTCAAAGCCACTTACAAAGAAAAGACAGGAGAATGAAAGATTTAATGGATATTAAAGCATTTGTTTCATAAACTACTAAGTTAACAGATTGGGCAAAAGTAGGTTTATAGTTGTTCATATGGAAAACAATACAACAATTAAACTGTAATACAAGAATAAACTCCACGTTTCATAAACAGACTTTTACCCCCCCCACAGCACGATTCTACTTCACTGAAAAATTCCACATACATTTAAATACTTTCTTGTTTGCAACTTGAGAAAACCTTTCTCACTAACTCCCTCTTCCCTCCCTGTTCAGTTGAATTATTCAGCGTGTTGTTTCTTGTCTAGCACGATTCACAATTATTCATTCAAGACTATTCAACATCAAAATAAAACCAAAAGTTTACACTGTGAATCAATCGCGTGAGAAGAGGGAGAGAGAAGAGCTTCCCCGTGTTTACAAACGTGACTCAGCGGTATGACCAACGGCGGGTGACTGCGTGGAGAAAGAGGAAAAGGGAATTGCATAAGGCAAAGGACCACGCTATTTTTAGAGAGATATTGGATGCCGGAATTAGGAAGTGGTGGAAACTTTCCCTTTCCTGATGGGATCCTGATGTGGGAGAGATTACCACCAGTGACTACAACGGCAGTGATTACGAGATGGAAAAACCATGTCTCATTTCTCTGCTTGTAAAGACAGAAATAATGACACAGACTGAGTAGAGCAGACGAGGTGGAAGAGCATTGGAAAAGAATGCAGTGAGCAAAGAAACTGTGGCTCCAGGAACTGTAGCAGTGTGCCAGCAGTGTGTCCTGTTTATTACAGCTCTCCATCTGGGCTGTTGTTTCGCACCTCAGGTACTCCAGATTTCCATAGACAAATGCATGGTAAATTTACAGAGTGATAGCTAAAATAATTTCTGTGCAGACAACAATTGGATAGTATCCTTCAAAGTGATAACTTATAAAATGTTTATGCTCATTTCTGAGTACTAAAACTTCCTGAAAGACAGGAAAAACAATCTAAATTACCAAAATATACTCAAACTATAATGTGAATGGCATATTTTTATTTTACGTATTTATATATGTAAAACAATATATTTATAAATATATTAGTATATTTATATCTATTATAAATGATCTTTTCTTTATAAGAAATGAGGTGTTTTTTTTTCTGTACAAACCTAGGATATGTGCTTTTAAAGACAATTTTCAGATTGGGGAGAGGTACAGAGAATAAATATGTAAATAAATCTAAAGAATCTTTAAAAATTATTGAATCAACTAACATAAGATAAAACAGACACTATGTTTTAGAGTTCATTATTTTGTGTTTTGGGCCATTCTCATTGCCAATAAAAGCCTGCTGGTATTAGGATTCAAGAGAGTGATAAAGCAGTGGCCATGAACATAATTCTCTATATCTAACAGTGTGTAGAATTTACATAGCATTTTGTCATTCATGTTAGTTATTATTCACAAAGAGGTTACTACAAATTCATAAAAATACATAGGAAAAAATTAATGTCGAGGATATCTGTTCATCCCATAATGTTAGTTACATCTGCTCCTCGAAAACCAATACAAGTACAGTGGGTTGAGGGCTGAGAAGCGGCCTCCCTAAAGGTAAGCCTGTGCCTTATGCCCCCTCCTCTGGACCTGGGGATGTAACTCATTTGCAAAAGGGGTTTTAGTAAATGCGATTAGGTTAAGGGTGTGAAGATGAGATCATACTGGATTATTTGGTGGGCCGTAAATCCAACAACAAATGTCCTTCCAGGACAGAAATGGGCTTGTGAGATACATCCACAGAGGAGAAGGCAGAGACTGAGGTTGGAGTTACGCAGCCACAAGCCAGGGAAAGCCCAGAGCTACCAGAAACTGGAAAAGGATGTCCCACAGAGTCTTTGGAGGGAGTGTGGCTGTCCAGAGGATAACATGCTTTTGATTTCTGGCCTCCAGAACCGTGACAGATACATTTCTGTTGTTTAAAAACCACGCCTATGATCCTTTGTTACGACAACCCCAGGAAACTAATAATACAGGAGGTAGATGGTAAATGCTACAGCTAATGACGCGCGGTTCCCTGTGTCAGCCGTGAGAAACCACAGATTCTTTTTCTACAATTTGTAGGTTTAAGTGGAGTTGTTACCTTGGGTAACACATGGGGAGACATGATTAATTTAAGTACATTACTTCTGTCATTTGTGAAGACCGGCTCATTTCAGATTTTCCCTTCCTTCTCTCTTCGTTTTCTCTTATTGTTTTGTTTCCTCCTTCCCTTTTGTTTCCAGGAAAACAAACCCATTGTTCTGGCTTCTGGTCATTCAGCATCAATCACTGAGCCAGATTTATGTCCGATATACGGCAACATAATATGCCAATATAAAATAACATAATTTATGGCACAATAACTCAAATCTTTTACTCTCCCTAAAATTGAGCAAGGTAAAGGGGAAAAAATCTCCAGTTGCAAACTCTGAATTCTCCTATATTCCTTGCTTGCTTCCCAAAATATTCAAAGATTTTCCCCCTAAATTTGTAATCTGATTATTTTTTAGACTTCAGATGAAGGCCCTGGCTTAACTTCATGACCAACATTAAAGACAGATTTTATTAGAATTCTCGAATGGACCTTAATGGTAAATTAAATTTGTAAGGCATATATCTAACTTATTAAATGGTTAACAAAAAGAAATGACAAAATGAAACACAGAACTGCTTTTTGAAAATCAAATAATAAGAGTATTACCATATTTTGCTGTGTATAATGTGCACTTTTTTGCCCAAATTTTTGAGAGAAAACTAAGAATGTACATTATACATGGCTTCTACCTGTTCCTGTGTTTTGTCGTTATTTGTTACATAAAATTTCTTGTACCACAATATGTTCAAAAATAAATGCTAAAACTCCTTTATAATACAAAAAACAAGTATCTAAATACAAATAAATAAAAATTGAATTAAAAATTTAAAACAAAAGATTTTTTCCTTTGAAGATTTGGCCAAAACATAGGTGCACATTATACACAGCAAAATACAGTATTTGGATTCATGAGGCTCTTTATAGCTGAACTGTTTCTTAGAGATGTGTCTGTAAGTCTAAAAAACCCCCCACAAAACTCCCGTATTGGCATCATCAACATTCAAGGCCAGTTACAATGTCAGTGTAATAAATAAAGCAGTTGCCTTTATCAAAAGCCATGATATTGGCCCTGGCTGGTGTAGCTTAGTGGATTGAGAGCGGGTTGGGAACCAAAGGGTCCCGGTTCGATTCCCAGTCAGGGCACATGCCTGGGCTGCGGGCCAGGTCCCCAGTGAGGGCCATGTGAGAGGCAACCATACATTGCTGTTTCTCTCCCTCTCTGTCTCCCTCCCTTCCCCTCTCTCTAAAAATAAATAAAAATCTTTAAAAAAAAAAGCCATGATATCCATCATTCTCTATCTCCCTGACAAGATCTGAACTTTACCTAGACTTATGAAATGCTTATATCAAAAACTGTGAAATGAAGTTAACATTTCTAATATATTGCCCAAAGTTTATGCTCTTTTATTACAAATGGCATCTATATGTCAGTCTCAAAAATAGAACATTATTCACTATTTAATCACCTCAATAAAATCCCACTGCATATATTCAGCTATTACATTGAAATCTCTCCTATCAAAAGACTTCATGTAGATTTCTCATTAATTTTTAAACCTTATTATATTGTATCTAAAATAAATAATCTACTTTAACATTAATAGTATAATATTTTCATGAATCTAAACATTATATTTGGGTAATCTTTGAGATTTACACAGAAATAGATATTTTGTAATAACAATCATAACAATGCTCATAAGTTTTAAAAATCATTTCCAATATTCCAAGTGAACCTGGAAAGTTTATTTTTACTGTGAACTTTGTGAAGTTCATTTTTGTGGAAAAAAAATGTATTACATATAATATAGTGCAATTTTCTTTTCAGTTAGCCCCTGAAAATACAATTCTCTCTTGCCAGAGTAATAGGTTCCATGCTAAACTAAACCAATAACAAAAGGAGACATGTGCACAGGGGAGGGAGGGGGGATAGAAGGAGTTGACACAATAGCCTTACTACACATCTACGCAAACACACAGCTGGAGATGCCTATTGCAGACCCTTAGAGATGTAAACACAATGAAAGTACCAGCACTGAAACGCAGCATGGTCCTGAGATAAGAACCATGGGGCTGTCAGCTCTTTGATTCCAGGACCATTGGAATCAAAGCACAAACCCAACACAGATCTGTGGTTCGATAGCAATAATGGGTAGCGCAGAAATCACCACAAATAATGTTAAAATAGTTAAGAGATTGTGTTATTACACACCCCATATATTAAAAAGGATTAATGAAGTAAAATAGTTTAAAATACCATAAAAAGAAACTATCAATCCATATGTAATTGATCTTGATAAGCAGTCTGAATTTCAAAAAGAAAATAAGTAGAAGAAATCACTACATCAATATTTAAAACATTAAAATCATCGGAAATAAAATGACATCATGTTTGCAAAAATAAGACAAACTTTAATATCTTTAAGATATAAAATAATACCTATTAATGAATAGCTGTTGCCATACTAGCCCAATGGAAAGTCATGTTAAAGCAGGAGTCTACAATAAACTCAACTGTTCAATCTTACAAGTACAGGGTGAAAATTGAAGCCAAATGTATTTATTTTGCTTTCTGTCACATTGTACATTTTTTAACTTTGTTTTTAATTTTGTGTTCATGCCAATAAAGCCATGTAAAACAAGGGTTTGCATCTATAATCTGATACGGTAACGGAAATGGAAGCACCTTACTTTTGGAAAGCAATCTGGAAACAGTTCTCAAAATATTTCATAAACTAGAATAAAATATTTCATAAACAAATATACATCTAAGAAAACAATGAAAAGCATGAGTAAAGATTCATGGTCAGGGACAATCATTGGAGAAAAAAGTGAGAAGAGAGAGATAATCTAAAAATTAAAAATAAAGCGCTGTGAAATAAATTCTTAAATATTCAGAATAGAAATACTGTGCTGTGTTTATAATTATGTTTAAGTTTTTTTAATGGCCTGGGGGAAAAAAATCACTGCAAAACTATATGACCCAGGTGTTCACACACACACACACACACACACGAGAGAGAGACTAAAAGAAAATAACCACGTATCGGCAGCTGCTATTTCTGAACAGCAGAAGTATGTGATGTATACTACAGATCTCCAATTTTTTTTTACAATGAATACATATTCTTCTTAATTAGAAATAATGAATCAAAGGACATTTACAGACTAACAAACTACTATGGTTCTTTTTAGAGGTACAAAGGGACATTCTAAAACCTTCTTCCAACACCAGCTCATGGAGGTGGTGCAGTTCGGATTCAAACAAGAAACGACGGCTTTGACACTTCACACTCCCACAGGTGAGATGACTAGATGGAGGATAGTTACTCCACCTCCCAAACTAGCTCCTGAGCTATCGTCTCAGAGTCATGCCTTGAAAGTCACTGCCATTGCTGCTCACGGCTCATCCTGCCCTTGGCTTTCACAGTCACCTGTCCTGATGGGAAGCCTCATTACCCTATGCTCGGGTTACAGTAAATCCTTCTTGAAGTAATGCTTGAACCTCGAAGTACCCGCTGAACTAAAGCCAGCCCAAAATCCTTCTTAATTTTAATCTTCTGCTCTCCACTGTCAAATTAATCATCCTAAAATTCCAATTACATCAAATCATTTTTCTGCTGGAAGCTTTTCATTGAGTCTCTCTTGTGTATCATCCCGTCTTGAATTTCCCCCTAAGCTCCCCTCATGCGAGCTTAACAGCTGTCCCTCTAATTAGATCACTCCAGGTCCTCCGACAGGCTCACTGCCATCTCCGTGCCGTCTCCACCCTGTTCCATTTGTTTCCCTGCTGATCTACTCCGGGACACCCCAATCTATTCTTAGAGAGATCTCCTATAGCCTGCACACTTACATAAATCCAATTACTTTTTAACAGTAAGTTTCTCAATTTCCTTCCAAATGACTGTTGTGCATAAAATTCTTCCCACCAAGAGCTAAAGCGTTAGCTTTGCCTGCTGCACCTGGCACCCAGCACCCAGCAGAAACAAGCTCACGTGCAGCGTGCGCACGAAGGAGGCGGCTGGCGACGGGAAAGTGCACTAGACCTCCTTCTGCAACCGCAGGCTCTGGTCCCGCTTGACCACTTCTTACCCAGCGTTTCTCCAGGCAGGTCCTGGGTGGGACTTTTTCACCCACTGTCTCATTTACCTTGTGGGTGGATGTGAGGAACAGATCGCTTATCTCGCCAACCCTGTCTCCTTGGCTGAACACCACTAACCGCCTCAAGAAAGATAAAATATGAAAGCACTTTTAAAATAGGAGGTTTTATATGTACATATGTCAGAGCGTTATAACCATGAGTAGTCTGGAGAGCAGTTTAATCACAATAAAATAGAAAGGGAACCAAGTGTCAGAGGACCTACATGATCACTGCCTTTTAGATTTGCATTTCCATTTATTAATCTATCAAACATGGATATCTCCATCTCAATACAGTATTTTATTCATTCCCCACAAAAGTGTTCTATATGTATTTTGGCTGGCACTTATAAGGCATTAGGGCCAAATAATTAAAACAACACACACACACAGTGCTCCAGTCCCCACAGAGTTCACAGACAGCGGAAGCCAATATAGACAATATATATGTAAATCAACACAGACAATGCACCGTGAAAATGACTGTATTCGCCCAATTCACTAAGTCTTTCATACTGAAACTGTACCTGTGGAGGTCAAGAAAAATCACGTTTGAGATGAGTCTAAAGAAAGTTGGAGGTGTTCCAGGCAGAGGGACCAGGTACCCTCTCGGTCTCACTTGGGTGAGACCACAGGGCAGCCCAGCCATCTTTCCGTATCGCCTACTCAGAAATTTTTTTCTCATTGCTTCACAGAGGCAGACTTTTATTCCCCCCCGCAACACACCCCTGGCCTCTCACCCCCATCCTCTCACCCTCCAGAGATAATGCTGACTCCTAATTCCCATAAAAGTTACAAGCCATCGGATGAATACTTTCTTCACTTCCTTTCTCCAAGCCTCACAGCAAACCCCCTTCCACTGCTGTTATTTCCTTCCTTCCCTCTTGTCCCAATATGGACATTTCCATACTACTCTCCACCTGCATTTTTACATCCCCTCACCCCGGGACCTTCCCAGGGATGTGACTGTCACATATGTCACCCCTCCATTCTCCCGTAACATCAGCAGCTCAAGTCTTTTCTATCGACAACCCACCGCTCCACAGTTTTCCTGTTCCCCACATCCTCCTGCAGATATAGTCCATCTCCTTCCCTGGAGAGTCTACAGAATTGTCTCCATTTCCTTAATTCCACTCATCCCTCAAAATCACCGCAGTAAGATTTGTGCCCTCAGGGCCCTGTTGAAACTTCTCTTGGCCAGCTCACCAAGAAGTTCCTTGTTAAGTATCTTCAACTGGTTTTCATAACACCGCACACTTCCTTGGTTTTTGTCCTTTTCCCCTGATATTGTTGTTGAATCTTCACGATACTGTTTTATTTCCTCTTCACTTCCCACAGTACATATTTCCCTTGTGTCGTTTTAATTATGTTTCACCTGCTAACTCCTAAATCTCAGCTGAATTTCCTTCCTGCTCAGGATTACGAACTTTAATGTGGGTCATGAGAACCACATCTGTGCTTTACGAAATAGTACGCATAATAATGTAGAAAAAATCTAATGAGAGAAGAGATTGGGGTCAGGAGGTCTAAGATATCCACAAGCATGCAAAAGAATGTGGTAGGTAATGGAATGCTATGTAAATTCTTCTTACCTTAAACGGAGGACTAGAGTCGCTTGGCCTTGCAGAAAAGTCAAAGGAGATGATGAGATCGACTCCCCTCTGAGGCCTCAGAATCAAGGGGTAAGGCAGGTTAAAAGTGAGGCCGCTGTCTACTACATGGATCTTTTTACTTTTGACATCCAGAGGCTCATATATTTGCTCAAATTCATCAGGATCTTTTCAGAGGAAAAAAAGAAAGATTGAATTAAACAACCACTTACCATTATTTAGAATACAAAAACATTTATTATATGAGTTTGTGAGAGAGAATTCCATGCGGCTAGGCTTTGGAGATAAACAGAGCTGGGCATGAGTCCCACTTTGGCATTGGGCAAATTAATTATTGTCTTTAACTCTTAGTTGCTTCCTCTGTAACATCAGGGTAAAAGCACCTTTCAAATAAGATTGCTGGGAATTAATGTATGGACAATGCATGGGAAGTACCTAGCTTGGGCCCTGGCATTAACTCTACGCCGTGTAGCACGATCCCTCTAGTGGCATTACCTCCCATGACGTGGGTCTTTTCTGGTTTAAACACACACATTCACTCGTGCGTTATCTTATTTAAGTCTTATAACAGGTGTGTGAGGTAGAGGAGCTCTATAAATGGAGGATGGAATAAATTCTTCCTTCAAGTGATACAAGGCGGGGGAGGGGGGTGGAGTCCGAATGGATCTCACTGCACCTCTCTAGGTGGTGGGAATCCAAGAAAATAATCCAGACAACACGCTCAGCAAACGTGGGTTGTCTGCGACTATTCAGGTACTCTTCAAGGCGCTGCGCAAGATCCGTACCAACCCTGCTCCATCAGAGCTTACATTCTGAGTGCAGGGCTGATCAATCAGTACACACACATATTTAAAGACGGTGCAGGCAGTGATAAATGCACTGAAGGAAAGAGGAGGATAACGTACTAGGGAGTAACTTCGCTTGGGTAGCCAGGAGAGACCTCTCTCAGAAGGAGGCCCTGAGTTGAGACCAGATTAATCAGCCACCTAAAGATTGTAGTATTAGTGTCATTTTGCAGGGAAGGAAGTGGAGGCCCCAGAAGTTCCAGTTTCACACAGATAGTGAGAGTCCAGATTCCAAGCCAG
>PVJI01012966.1:0-49438 GCA_004026765.1 Micronycteris hirsuta | reverse complement strand
TGACAGTCGACTCATTCAAAAGGCAATCTGATCAAAAATTCATATGCCAGCTCGGGCGCCCCGAAAGCAAGGCGAGCCCACGACAAAGGGTGCCTCCGCAGTGACAGCTGGTGGCTAGGGAGGGGTGCATTCCAGCCCGGACCGTTTCCGGGTTTCCCACCCCGCCACCACCAGCCGGTGCCCCATCTGGAAGGCACACAGGGGCTGGGACCGATGTCTAGGCCAGAGCTCACAGATCGGTGACCCCTGGAGCAATAAACGACAAACAAACAGAACTCAATTTTTGCCAGAATTGTACAAGTTCAGGAATGTCTTAGAAATGTCTGACTTAGAAAACCCAGAACTTGCAGGGTCTGCCTTTCCCACCCCCTTTGCCACGGCACCTCTTATCCTCTCCTTCCACTCCCCGTCGGGCCTGGTGTGTCTGAGAGCCGTGGGCTGGTTCACTCCTCATTGTGCAGGTGGACAAACAGCGGCCCCGCGTGACCGGGCTCCAGGAAGCCCAGGTGTGGCTGGTTCCACAGAGGACCTAGGTGGACTTGGGGGCCCCGGGGGAGGTGACCCGTCCATGAGTAGCCACTCTCCCTCTGTAGACCAGGTGAGGCCCGGGGAGAGGAGCCTGTGGGGGAAGCAACGCTCGAGGCCCCCAGGTCCTGGAAAGTTGGGTGAGCATGTCCTGCCAATCCCACATCTCAGGCTGGACTGGAAAAGGGTGGGGGAAACCCTTAACCCTTCCCGACCCCACACGGGCCCTCTGAGGCCTGCGGAGCCAGGAGCAAAGTCCTGACCGCTGAAAGATCAATCATGTGCCCAGAAGAACATTTGGCTTGGAAATGCTCACGGGAAATGACTTCATGTCAACCGTTCACCCTTCTGGTGACAATGGATGCCCCTTGTTGTAGAGGACACAGGTGCAACACGGCTTTGGCCTTCTGGTAGCCCCACTCCCAGAGCCAGCAGATGTGTATAAAGCCTTTTCAGAGCCCACGGAGTCTTGGGGTACCTGGAGGCCTGGTCCCCTTGGGGCTGAGGGCGGCCTGCTGAGCTCTGACCCAAGCCCAGGAAAGTGAGGATAACATCTCGGTAGGGAAGGTCTTCGGTCCTTCCGTGCCAACCTGGGGCAGCAAGGGGCAGGTTGGGGAGGAGGGAGAGGCTGGGTTGGAACGGGTGTGAGGCCCAGGAGACCTTGTTAGTGAGGGCGCTAGGGAGCCACAGGTGGCGTGGGGGAGCCAGGAGCTGGAGACAGACCCTCGGGCTTGGGGGGTGCATCTGAGCCACCTGTACCAGGCTTTGGAATCCTACAGCCCGGGAACCCCAAGGCAGGCCAGCAGTTGGGCCGCTCCACCACCTGCAATGCACGGGAGCAGCATTATTCATAACAGCACAACCTGGAAACAACCCAATGTCCATCCGCAGCAGCACCGGTGCCCAAGTCGTGGCGTGTTTGCGTGACAGGGCAGCGGGCCTAAGCTAGGTGACACAAACGGATGGGAAACACAGATGCCACCTGAGTGGACAGGCTCTCCGTCTCTCTGCAGGAGAGGTTTGCAACCCAGTGAAACGAATCCACAGCGACCTGAGAGGATAGCTGGGGCGGGAAGAGGAACTGGGAGGACCCCAGGGCGCCTGCGCAGGTGCTAGAAAGCCAGGGGCGTGGACGAATCACGCAGAAAGGTAGTGACCTTCCGTTCTGGCATCTGTTCCATACAGCCCGTGCTCTCTTTAAAGTGAGTCCTGCTCCGGAAGAACAGGCAAGGGTGCGGGCTGAGCCTCCTCGGGATGGAGGGCAACTGTTCTCGCCCACCCGCCCAGCGGAGCAGGGTGCGGGAGAGTGGGGAGCGCTGGGGAGACGGGATCACAGCCTCTGCAGTCAGGGTGAGCGCCTGTGAGGTCGGCCTCGGGTCTGCTGCCACTTCATCCGCACTGCGAAGTGCGCGAAGGTGGGCGCTATGATGTCATAAAACACCGCTGCTCTAACTCGCCCAACCAGCGCTTTCTGTCCGTCAGCTTTAAACCACGCGCTATATCTGTCTGAATTTTGCTGAAAGAAAAAAAAAGTCTTCCACAATGGCAGGATCTAGGGCAGGGACCCTTAGACCTTGGGGTGTATACGAGTCAGTTGGGGGATCAAAATGCAAGTTCCAGGGCCACTCTCCAGGGAGAGTTTGATTCTGTACATTGGCGGGGGGGGGGGGTGCTCTGAGCCCGCATTCTTAAACTCACCCCATGACTGGGATGCAGGTGGCCCGAAGACCGCTCTTTAGGGATAATTGTTGGATTTTGTACTGAGGCCCGGCCGACTTCGGCTGCGGAAGTTAGCACGGCAGATATGAGGCTCACACCAGCGGTGCTTCCCCACACCCCATAGAAGAAGATTTCTAATGGAGGGGCCTTGACGCAGGATCCAATTATTCGCCCACTTTTTTCCCTTGAAGCTGTGGATTTGCAGTCCATTCTTCTGCAGATCCCTGAGAGACCTGACGGCATTCGCCCAGTAGATGGCGCTAACTCCTCTTAAATACCGTTTGTAACGGGAGCCTGAAGCTCGAGGGAGGTGGAGAGATTGAGAAAAAGGCCACTCAGAGACAGTGGGGGAAACGCTCACAGGCAGATACGTCCAACACCGACCGACTGTCCCGAAATGACACAGAGGAAGCTTACAACCTCCTGGATATACTTTATAATCTGCTGTGTAGCCCTGGCTAATTGCCTCATCGGCTTTCAAAATTCACCTGCTACTTCCCAAACCTGGGATCTGGCTGCTAGTAGCCGCTGGGAGGGCAGATATGTGATACTGCCATGCCCTGTTCTGACCACAAGATGGCGATGCTGCGCCAGAAGCATGGGAGGCATTAAAACACACACACACACGCGCAAAAACTACATTATAAAAAGCGATCTAAAGACCGAGAGTATGACCTGAAAATGAGATTGTGAAAAGAGACATGGTTGGTTACACTTGCACTTCACAAACATGGTTTCAAGTTCATAAAGCCTTCTGAGGCCAGATCTACCACGTGTCCCCTTCTGAGAGGAGACGGGGAACCAGAGGCTGACGCCTCTTACAAGAGACGAGGGCAGCGATGTCATTCTGGCCACAGGAGCAACAGTGAATGGGAAGGAATCTATGCATAGGAGGCTGAGAGTTCCTTCTTTTACTCAGCAAATATGTGAGCCCCTGCTTTGTGCCAGGACCGATCAAGGTGCTAAGAAACTGAAGGGATTACAGAAGCCTCTGGTCCAGTGTGAGAGAGAGCCCCATCAGGTTGAGGGGCCAGCCCCCACCCCGGCCACCTCAGGTCCATTTTAGCTGATCCCACCAGGTCCCCAGACCAACGGTTCAATTGACAGGAATGTTGTGAGCCAGCTCTAAAATACCTCCATTATCGAAGTTAAATTATATCAACTTACAATTAAATAAGTTATATCAAAAAGCTATAATTAAATAAGTCCTATTTAAAATTCATCACTTCCTAATTATTTTACATTTTGCAATTACCTATGCCGGGGGCAAGCGAACGTTCTGTGAAGGGCCCGAGTAAATATTTCAGGCTGTGCAGCCCCACTGCAACACAAGCCACAGGGCAGCCTGTTCTGTCCTTTGCTGGGTAGAAGGTTCGGTTCAGCACCACGCACCATGGCCCAGGGTCTGGCCTCAGTGATTCCACAGGCCGGCAAGACCCTGCCTGCTGCCAACGGAACCTGCCAGGTAAAACCTTGGAGGTCACACTGACCGTCTCACAACTGGAGGGACGGAGGACAAGGCCTCAGGAAGACACCCCACCCAGCCCTTCAAACCCGAGCGCGACCTCATGCTTTGGGAAAGGCAGGGCCTATCGCAAACTAGGTGCTATTGGTAAGGCAGTAATTTGGTGCATGGGTCAAAGAGCTTCCCCAAATCGAGAAAAGCGGTACGGGCAAGGTAGTGGATGCAGCTCATCATTTCACCGGTGCTTTGTGGTGAATGGCTCTATTTTTGCTTGCCTAACTACTTTAAGTAGACTGCAGAAAATTCGCGCCCCTCCACTACAAGTCAGCCCTGCAAACGGAGTGCCCAGCTGCCGGGTGGAGGCCACCCCAAAACCGGGAGTCCCTCTACCTTCTCACCTCGCCAAGCGGGCGGCTTTCTGTTTCACGTCCTCTCGGCTCACACTCGCTTTGGACCATCTCCTCAGCAGACAGCACAGCATCCTCCCCATGCCCCTCTGAGGACATCTTTACCCGGATCCTCCTCTCAACTAGGTCCTTCTGCTTCCAAGTCCATCCTCCCATTTCCAGAGCATGTCCATCCGAGGTACATACGCATCCAGGGCTCTTTCTCAAGCATCTGGGCCAGGAGCTTTATGGCGGATTTTCTACTTTCCCTTGGGAGCTTGTCCAAGTCCACAGCCCTCTAGCAGAGCAGAAAGTCCCACAGGGAAGGACAAGCAGATTGTGCCCAGGTGACTCCCGACCCCGGCTGCATGGTGGACCAGCATCAAGAGCCCCGACAAACACCAGGAGCCTGGACCGGGCTGCAGGTTCCAGCAGGCCTGGGTGGGCACAGGCATTAGTGTCTCCAGAGTGTCCAGACATGAGGCCAGCATGCAGCCGGGACTGAGAACGGCTGTCCCGGGCTGGACGTCATTGCTCATCGTAGGGACAGCGTGTCTCAGCCAGTCAGGCGAAGAGGAGGGAGCCGGGACCATTTTCACCTTATTGTCCACATCCACGAGGACTTGAACGGCCACTGTCACACTAACACACCCCAGGAGTCAGGCAGGACGGGGTCTCTGAGAAAGCAGGCAGCCCCTTGAGTCTGACCAAAGCAGTGGGCTTAAACTGCAAAGTTCCTCAGTCCCCAATGTCTTCATCAGACCAGTATCTCCGACTCGGACCATTCTAGCTGTCCTCCCTCATCATAGTAAGTGACCAACTCCGGTCGCTTCCAAGGAAGCGTGGTTCTATCAGGCCCAGCCCGCCTAGCAGCATGGACTCATCCCCCCGATCATGTCCGGGACACGCTGTTTTATAGTGAGCAGCACTGTGCCCACGTGGGAGGAGCTGCAGGGCAGCCAGGCAGGAGCCACTTCCGGGGACCCTGCTTCAGACCCCGGCGGAGCGGGTCACAACTTGGAAATGCCGTGTCACTGCCCCCAGAACCGGAGGAGTCTGAGGGGGTTTCTGAAGCCAACGCAAGGACGGCCGAGGCTCCACAGGTGGGCGTGTTCGGGTGCAGAGCTCTCTCCTGGCCCCAGTCAACCCCTCCCCACAAGAAATCAAAAAAAAGGAACCAAAAAAATTTCAATTTTAATGAGACAGAAATAGGAGGTAGTACATTTCTTTCCACAATAGCTCTTCATTCATCTCTTAAGAACTTAAAAAAATTAAGACTAAATCCGAGCAATCTGGTAGTCAAGGGCTGTTTTGTGTGGTGTTATTTTTTTATAGGTCTTCATAAATACAGGATGTTCTTTGGTGGGGGGGGGTGGAATGCCAAACAAAAGACCAGATCTGGGAAATGCATATAAAACGTGCTTCTTTAGACCGAGCTGCCAGCAGCCATGACCTCCCAGGAAAGCGGCAAGTGGGATTTTTGTTTAGGAAACTCAGTGTCAGGGACAGGACGCTCAGACTCCCTACCGTCAGAATCCCACAGCACTGCAGACCCTTTTAGAAGAAAAAGCCAAGGACGGTTGAGTCCCCAACCCAGTTTTTCTCTAGAAGAAATAAAAAGCAAGTGTGGTCTGTGCTTGCAAGTGCCACGGAACGACCTCTGAAGTGGTAGGGACAGGACAACCCCCCCAACTGGCCCTCCGCCCACACCCGTCCTACAACGACCAGCTGAAAAATGTGGCCAAACCAAAACGGCCCCACCAACACAGGGTCAGGACATACAGGGGGTTCTTGGGGGGGGCTGCTCCAAATACTGGGGTGCACTGGGAGCAGGAGCGGGCTCCCTTCCCCCCATTTCCATCCTCCCTGGCTGTGCCCGCTGGTTAGCTTTTCATCACTGCTCTCTGACTCAAGAGAGTCATTTTCTTCCTTTTTCCTCCAATGAGACTTCTGAAAGAAGAGACGAACCCTGCGCCCCAACGCCCCGTCTGACCAGGGACTATCCCGGGGCTCAGGGAGACTCCCCATCACACCTACGGCAACGGTTTGCCCCCCCACTCCTCCTCTCTCCCCAGAAGTTTCCATTCTAACGCTCCCCTCTCCACCACCCCACCTGCCTTGGGGAATCCAAGGGTTACCATCACTGAAGGAGCCCCAGAGAACGGGGGTCTCATTTTTTAATGACGTGCCTCAGGGCGCCCCCGCTCTAACAAGGATGTCTGACTTTCCGATTGGAGGGCCTGTTGCCCTAGAGACGAAATGCCTCATACAGTGTTAACATTTTCATCACAGAGGAGCAGAGAGTAAGCAACCATCTGAGGGTCTTGTTTAACCTGGCTTGGTGGTTCTATTTTCCTGTTCCTTCGGTTCCCAGAGCCTCAGTTTCCCCTGAAGAAATAAACGGGAAGGCAAATGTGGGCGAAGTAACACCCAACGTGCTCTGAGACGGCGGGTTCTGCGGACCACGGACACGGCTGGGGGACGCGGGCTGAGGCTGGGCCCGAACACGTGTGTCTTAGTTCCCAGGTAAACACGGACAGACAGCACAGTGACCACCACCCACCCACACTGATGTAATGAATACATTGTAAGAGCACACAATCACATTTTTGAAAAGATATTTTTTGAGATCTTTTAGTTCGCTGTTTTTTGTTCGTTTTTTAAATCTGGTTGATGCTCAGCATCACCAGGTGGAGCTTTTTACCATCAAATTTCCTAGGCTGTATTCATAAGAGTCAGGTCCTGCAGGTCTGGCCTGGGTCCCAGAAAATTATTATTATTTTTTTTGCTATAAAATCCTCTACTCCAGCCACCCTGTTATACAGAGGAAGACGCAGAGGGAGAGGGAGAGGGCCTGAGCCAGGTCTCTGGTCCACAGACAAGCACCTCCTCTGTCACACCACCCTGTCCCCTGGAGTGTCCCCAGACCCAGCACCCTGCCACCGAAGCTGAGCCACTGCGCACATTCTGTGTGAGAAGCGGGCGGTCAGCGGCCTGAGGGCAGGGGCCGTGTCTCTGGGAAATGAACCCCGAGGAACAAATGACAACCCAGGTTCCAGGACATTAATTACTGGGTGTCCCCCTCGTTCCTGCATTGTGGGAACGAGGTAGGAAAAGATAAACCAACCCAAGGGGTAGAGAGAAGCCAATTACCTCTGACATCTCTCCAGCATGAATTCCAAAAACCCTCACCTGACCCGAGGAGATGCTTTCTGGCGAAGGTGACAACTATTTTATTGAGGTCTGTTACCGGTCCCCTTGGTGTGTGATGTGTCCGAGAAATCACTGCTTTGTGGGTGGCGTCAAGCCCCTCTGTGAAGCCGAGGGTGAGGGACCCAGCACATTCAGCCTCTATGAGGTGACATTCCTCCCTCTTGCATATCAATTCTCTCTCTCTCTCTCTCTCTCTCTCTCACACACACACACACACACACACGTACTTACTTGGAGCTGGGGGGCGTGACTTGTTATATTTGCTCCATGTAACTATGAATCATAAACGTGATACACACAAGTTAATTCCACTACATCGTCGTGCTGTTGGCAGATATAATATGGAAAAAGGGATCACCAAAACATTTAAAAAACCAACAGGAAAATGTTAAAGAAAATTGAAGACTAAGAATTAAATAAAGCAGCAGGCACGTGGTGCGCACAGCCCAGCCCTGCCGGTGCCCACTGGATGCCGGGCTCTGCTGGAGGGGGACGGGAGGCACAGACCTGCATCTCTGTGGAGGGCGCCCCCCCCCCAGGGACATGGGAGGACCGGAAGCTCCACCCAGAAGAAAAGGTCCTCAAACGACAGCCGGCGGCGCCCCCCCCAAGACAGCCTCAGCGCCGGGTGGAGTGAGCACACTCTTCTCGCGTGTCCTCGGCACGGGGACTTTCGTTTGGATTTTTACAGAAAAAAACCCGGCTTCCCTGCTTTTTTCTTTTCAACTGTTCGATCCAGTCTTACCTACAGATTCCTAACCATTCTCCCGGACCAGCCCTGAAGGCCACATCGATACGCTCCTTCATCCACTCACGCATTCCCCACATGTTTATCGAGGGCGACGGGAGTGGTCAGGGCTGGAAGGGGCCTCAGACACTGTGACCCCACGGCCCCACGCCCCCGGAGGCTATGGCAGCAGGGCCAGCCCTGGGGCCGCACCCGACCCCGATCTGGTGCCCAGCTCAAAGCCCCAGCCAGGCACTTGGCAAACCCTTATGCAAAAGTTACGCACCTTCATTTCAAAAATGAAAAAAAAAATCTCAAGATGGAGGCATCTTTGTGCCTTACTATGATTGATAAAGCTGGTAAGTATTAGCAAATGGAACGAAAAACCAAGGGGTAAACATGCCTTTAAGAAAATAATTGCAGGATTCTCCCCAAGAATTTTGGACATCGTTTTTTGAAGTCATACGCTGTATGTAGGTGACAACTGTTCCGTCCGCACGGCTAGGAAGCCACCCCAGAAACACGGCCACCGCCTCTGCACGCCGACGCCCACAGCCCACGGCCCGGTCTCCCGCGTCCACGTGGCCTGGGCCCTCTACGGCATCCGCCAAGAAAACACCCATTTGCTACGCATTTAACCAGAGGGAAGGGAGAGCTGCCACCACCAATGAAACAGAACATCTCATTCGTGACTGTCCTGATCTCGAGTGCAGTCCCAGTGAAGGGTGACGGGTCAGACCCGCATCCCGGGCAGTCTCTTCAGGGAAACCTCAGCGAGTTGTTCCGCAGGCCACATTTATTATCTACATAGAAAATGGATTTGTGTAGCGTGACACTGGCCACTCTCAGACGTTCGTGAAGTTCACCGTGCCCATTCCGTAAAAGAGAGTCTCAAAAACCCGCCATCACCATAGGCGGACAGTGACTTCTATGAACGCAGAGCGTCAGTGGCTGGACACGCTGACTCCCCCTGAAAATCACACCAAAAGTGGACATCGTGAGACAAAGTCACTCCTTTTCCCCAGCGCCGGAACAAGCAGAAAGCAACACAGGAGGGACTTTTCAGTCCTTTCCTGACCGCTACTGCAGAAACACAAAAATTCCGTCAACTGCAGACACGCAGGAGTCGGCACTACAGAGGGAAAAAATTCACAAATCAAACTCAGACCAACTTTAATAACTGGATTAAAGGGAGTCTCTTAATGAAACAGAAACTTCTTCCTCAAGGCAACCATTAGCTACAAAGGAAAAATGATTGCATATCCTTGGTCCATGAAGAAGACACATTTATTTACATTCTCAACGGACTAGAAGAGGTGAAAACTGTCACAATCAAAACTGTACGCTCTGCCGAAATATCATGTGATCGATGCACTTAACTTAAAGCTTCTGTTATTAACAACTTCATTTGGACTTCTTAAAAAACCAACACGGACATACTGTCTATAGAGTGCAAAATGCTTCTTATTAAAGACGTCGGCAACACAAAGCAGTTCGCTTTCAACCCGGGAGCCCTCTGCTGGGGGCCGTCGGCGCCGAGACGCCCGCCGCCGGCAATGGGCGCCAGCCGAGCCGCGGGCCCAGCCCCGGAGGCGGCGGGCGGGGCTACTTGTACAGGCTCATGGCGGGGCTCTGGTACATGCACATGTACGCGTCGCACAGCAGCCGCCGCGCGCAGCCCTGGATCCGCCTCGAGTCCAGGGAGTGCAGGTCTTCCGGGGACATCTTCAGGTATTCCCGGACCTCCGGGCACGGGGTCACCTGGGGGATGTTGAAGCCGTTCTGGCCACCTGCGGGCGGGGGAAGAGGTCTGCTCAGGGTCCAGGTCTCCGCCCCACGGCGGCCCAGCCCGCTCGCGCCGCCTCCCAGCTCCGCAGCTCGGGCAGGGGACCCGTCAGCATCTGGAAGGCCTGATCCGACTTCCAGTTTCCAGAGGCGAAAGCCCCTCTTTGATCTCAGCAGTCTTCCCGCTTCTTGGTTTCAGAGAGGATGCTGGGGCCGAGCATGAAGAAAACTGGCCGCAGGACAGGCAGCCGGCAGAAGTCCCAGACCCTCCTCCCAGGCGTCTCTGTGCCTACGAGCAACCGCGTGACAGAGGCCGAGGCACCAGCGCTCAGCGCTCCCACTCCCGCTCCTGCCACGGGGCGGGGCGCGGGGGCGGTGCGGGGGCGGAGTCTGGGACGGGGAACTGTTTTATCTCTTCCACGTGCACACACCCCAGGCGGCCCTCGCAGCCTTTGTCTCCCACCCAATATGGGGGTGGGTGCAGGGCCCCAGCGGGCCCTGCGGGAGAGCTGGCTCCGCAGGCCAGGGGGCTTTTCCGAAAGTCTGAGCCCCACGCCTCTGAGTCTCACGGTTAACTGACCAGTTATCTGGGGCAGGGATGCACGTGGGGGGGGAGGGTGCCGTGCTGTGCCCCAAGAGCATCTGTAGGCTGAGAAAAGGCTGGCCAGCCCTTCCTGCGGCTTGGGCTCCTGGTCCAGAGGCTGCCACAGGGTGCGTCCTGGGCTGGCAGAGGGTACCCCCGGGGAGACGGGGCAGGAGCTTACAGAGCGGTGCAGGACAGGGAGTGGGGCCCGGGGCATCTCAGCCTTGCCAGGACGGGCAACATATCTTCTCCAAAGAAGACAGCCACTCCTGTCTTTCGCTTTGTCACTTAGAAGACAACGCCGCGGGTTCAGCACAAAGCCCTTCAGCACTGAGGTCACTGAGACGGGCTTAAATGCCAGCCGTGTGCCCGGAGGCCCCTCAGCCTCAGTGACGGAGGAACAGGAGTTCTTCCCGTCTCACCCGGATACGGGTGGGCGACTCAATGGACTTCCCGGAGAGCCTGGCCCCTGGGCACGTGGCACGTGGCTACCAGCAAGTACAAAAAACAAGGGGAACTGGAGGCTCAAGAAGATGAGGCCGGGAAGAACACCTCCCGGCCCCGAAGTAAGACTTTTAGGGCCCTTTCTTTAACAGGGACCATACGTGGGTCAGAATCGCACAACACGGCCATCGCTGCTCCAGCGGCAGGGCTGTGACCGCACGGCGAGGCTGCAGCCTGTCACCGGGAAGGCTGCCCGGGCTCCCCACTGCACACCCCAGAGGCTGCCCCCCCAGGAACGCTGCCCCCACCCGGTGCGGAGGGCGGGCCTCACCATCCCGGTCGGCCATGCTGTCGAAGAAGAGCCAGGCGGAGTCGTCCTTGCCATACTTCACGAAGGCCACGTAGTGGCTGGTCTCGATGCACAGGACGGCGAACAGCTCCATCTTCTGGCAGGGGACGCAGCCGTGCCGCCAGTCCCAGTCCGGCAGGTCTTTGGGGAGCGACACCGGGTTGTACTGGTGATTCAGCCTCTTGGGGTGAAGGTGGACCTAAGATGGAACGGGAAGGAGCCAAACTCCATGTCTCCTGTGAACGGACCCGCTTCCCTGACCTGAATCCAGCCCATTCCCAGCAGCCTAGGACTTCGCCGGAGTTTCCCCAACGAGCAGAACAGGCACGAGCGGTGCCGCTTAATCACGAGTCTTCAGAAGTGGTTCGCGAGTTGAGAAGCCGCCCGGGGCCGCGGCCGCCCGCCCGCCCGCCCGCGGCCTCACCTGGGTGTTGCAGGTCTCGCAGAACTGCTGGATGCTGCCGGCCGCGATGTCACCGTCCTCGTAGCACTCCCGGCACTCAAACAGGGCCAGCCCGCCGCAGATGCGGCACTGCCGGGGCGCTGCGGGGCGCGGTCAGAGGGGTCAGCGGCTCAGCTTCACAAAGGATCGCACTCACGGACTCATGAAAGTCCCTCCCTCCCCATCGCCATCCGCCTTAACCTGGATTTCCGTGGATTCGGGGTAACTTTAAGGACATCTTCCCTGACCAAAGGGCGGTGGTTTTAACTGGTATATTCTAGGGTGCTTTCCCCTGGTTACAAAATGCCTGTGGACGACCATTCCAAGATGCGAGACGGGACAGAGGAGGAATCTGAGGGCATCGACAGCTTCAGTTAGCAAGAGACTGGGAGTTCCTCCAGCCCCTTCCTATCTGCACTTTTACACAACCCTGTGTGCGTGTGCGTGTAGCTCCTCTTGTACGAAGCAGCGACACACCTCGTCACCTAACAGCACGCACGATGACCGCTTTGACAGGCACGGGTCTTTGACCACATGCCCTTCGGTGGCCGTGGCTTCAGGGCGCAGGCGCGCGTGCCACCGTTGGTTTACAAGCTCTCCTCTCGTCCGGACATAGGTCGTGTCTAGCGCCTTCCTCACACAACAACAGACGTGGGCGCCTGGGAGCCATTTACTGGCACGTCGGACTCTTTCCTCGGAATAAATCCCTGAGGCTGAAAGGACCCGCTCACTATCCCATCCCCAGGCTCTTCGGTACTGAACTGCCTTCGGAAGGCCGGCACCCTCTCACCCTTACAACTAATGACAGTGACCAGCAGGCCATTTCCAAAAAACACGGAACAAACCAGAAACTCTTATACTTACTGTCTTCAAGTAAGTCTGTTATATTTAATTCCAGGGAAGGAAAAATTTTCTTAAATAGTTTAAAGTCCTTTCCAAACCGAGGCATCTGAATAATCAGGCATGACGGCGCCTGAAACAAACAAACAAACAAACAAAAAAAGATGTGTTTTTGCGGTCTAAGTGCCGAGAGAACCGTTTCCCTCTGACACGGCGATCGTCGCGGTGGCCGAGCCCAGCAGTGGCTTCACCGTCACACCAATGGCCCGTCCAGCAGGAGCAGCGATGAGCCCGAGTCCTCCAGCTGCCCGTCCCGTGGACACACGGACGCAGGGCTCGGGCAGACCGACAGCCCTGGGGCTCAGCCAGAAGGGAGGCGACCAGGAGCGAGTCCCACTGGGGCTGCACTTTGCAGAGGCTCTGGGAGAACTGCCTTTGCCTGGGTAATAACGACGCTGTCGTCGCTGAGGGACACGACCCTTACATCTGAACAAACAGATCGCCACCGCGGTCAGGGTTTCGCCAGAACGTTCCCTCGGAAACGCATACGATAAAATCACGGCCGCTCCCATCATGAAGACGCGTGATCGAGAGAGAAAACAACGGACGTCGCTTGTCCGTCAGCCACAGAAATGTGAGTGAGTTCATTTTGTCACTTACTTATTGTGCGAATGTTCCTTTCTGAATATTTGGATAAGTATGCTTGGGTAAAATGTTAAATTGGGTAAAATAACATTTTTTTTAAACATAAATCTTCTTTTCTTTAAACTACTTAAAAGTTTTTAAATTACAAATTAGCTTAATAGTTTCTTTGGCATAAAAAATCCAAAAAGTTCAATCTTAATTCTAAGCATTTTTTTCAAGGACAAAACTGAAACACTGCATTTTTTTTAAACTGGTGTTTTGATAACAGTCTGTGTTTCTAAGTATTCTCAGTGGGTTACAAGTAGCAGTTACTGAATCTACCAGTAGTCTTAACAATCCTAAGAACTTTTTTTTTAAGATTTTGTTTATTTATTTTTAGAGAGAGGGGAAGGGCAGAAGAAAGGGAGAGAAACATCAATGTGTAGTTGCCTCTCGAGCACCGCCTACTGGGCACCTGGCCCACAACCCAGGCATGTACCCTGACTGGGAATTGAACCAGTGACCATTTGGTTCACAGGCCGATGCTCAATCCAATAGAGCCACACCAGCCAGGGCCTAAGAACTTTCACATAAAATACAAGTAATGGTCACTAACCTCTGCAAACTTCAGGTTACTATGGATAAAAGACCATTCTAACAGCTGTTGAATTGTAGGAACTCCAACTTTCTCATTTTTTCCAATAAAAATTTGATAGAAGTAACAGTCTTGTACTTTTTGACCTGCTGACCTAAAACAATGCAGAAAAAAATATATAATTTATTCTTTAAATACTCAGATCAAAAGGTGAAGCTGTCCCAGCAGTATCTGGGAGCTAAGAACTACGCAGTCAACGGTGCGACTTTGGATAGTCAGGACAAGGGGCCAAAGACCGCTGCTGAGGTGAAATAATTCAATGCCTTTCTGCATAGACCTTAAATATGATTTCTTGTTCCAGTTTTCATACTGAGAAGTTCCCCCAGTGATCAGGAGAAAAATAATGGAATAATATCACAATCAAGAAGCACTGTGTTATCATAACCAGAAGCTAAAATCACTCGGTTCGACTAAACAATATCAATATGAGTGTATTATTTATTTTGTAAACATCTTTAAAAATATTTGGATAATATGTTTAGGTATAATTTTAATTTGGATAAATAACACGCACATTGGTACTGGCCAAATCTGGAAGGCAGCAAACTGCACCTGCTGCTCCAAACCAGAAAATGGACCTTCCACTCCTGGGCGGGGCAGACCCCCACAGACCTTCTGGGGCCGCGGGCCTGCCACCGAGGGCAGGACAGGCACTTCCCTATTCTCTCCGGTGTCATCGCCTAGAATTCCCACCAGAGTCCAGCGTCCACGCCCCTGCTCCTCTCTGTCTTGTTTTCCAACTCCTTATTCCTTTAAGCTACATTCCTGGTAATTTCTTCCATCTTCCTTCCAAAGGAGCAACCCTCTCTTCAGCTGTGCCTGCTGCATCCCGTGAGGTACCCCTTCCCAGTCATATGTTTAATATGGAGATACACACGCACACACAACTTTTTATTCTATTTCTGGGAATTCCATTTTTGTTTACTTGATTTTGCTTGTTATCAAATCTGCATTTACCCTTGATGGGTGTCTAAGTCCTTCTTCAATCTCTCCCACCATTTAAGAACATTCGATAGCTGTTTCGCATTTTAAGGTGCTCATCGTCCCGTTTGCTGTGTCAGCTGACTCTCCCTCGGAAGGACAGGCTTGTGGAGGGGACGGATGACATTTGGGAGAAATGGGGATACCTTTCAAAATATCTTTTTCTATCTTTTTACAGTCTTAAAACCAGTGATGCTCAATATGAGGAGGCTGCTGAAGGGGGCAAGGGAGGCAGCGCACCCCTCAACTCCATGAGGCCCTCAGATGCTGAGCCGTGCTCCTGCGGCTGGTCCCTCTGGGCGCCCCGAGGGCCCGGCAGCACCCAGCCTGGGTGGCCATTGGGAATGCGTGACATTCCTCAGGTGGGCCGGGCCAGGCCTCTCCTCCCTCGTCTGTGTTGGAAGGCTGCAATGCCACATACACTTAATTCTATTCGTGAGCTTTCCGTTCAGATCTTCTGACCTGCATTTCTAATTTTATCCCAGCATCCCACGGCTTCAGTGTCTAGGGCTTTGCCTCCACAGCTTACAAAAGAATTCTTAAAAATAAAAACTTCAATGTTTTCACCTATGGCATCTTGTAGAGAACTGTAAAATCACTTCACAGAGTTAAAAAAGCGTTAAGATCTTGCTTTTCTACAAATTGCTTTGTAAAAATATTAGCATCTTTGAGTTACTTAATCTTCTTACCTAGGACACAGACTTCCTCACTAATTAATCAAATCACCTCTCAATTCTGTGCAAGTCTTTTAAAAAACCTATCTCAATAAAATGGATTTCTTGGCAATTTATACTTTCATAAAGTATGAAATTATCCCTTTTTCATAGTTGAGAAAGGGTACACAGAAATATTGTTGATTTCTCCATGATTTTTTCCTACATGGTCAAATTACAAATTCTTTTATTAATACCAATAGTTTCCAAACTATTCTCTCGAATTTTCTAGGTATACATACAGCCTTACCACCTCTGAATAGATAATAAATGTGTTTTCTGATGTTCATTAGTTAGAACACCCAAAATAATATCAGAATCGAATTTTGCTATTGCACACACACCCCCACCCCTTCTTAACCATCAGCTCAGCACGGGCTTCGAACACCTCACTCCAGACAGAAATGAGTATGGGTTCTTGTCTGTGATTAGATTTCAGGGAAACAAATAACATATTAGCAGGATTTTCAACAGAGAACCCACAATAAAATATAAAAAGGTTTGGCATTCAAACTATCTGGACAGTTCATCCACATGGAATGTCTCACTAAGAACTTCACTGTATGAAGTTCAAGGCTTTCATTCCACATGGAGACAAAAAGACCAAGCCACACAGCTGGGCGAGAGAGAGCTAACTGATTGCGGGATGGGGACTCAAAACCAGTGTTCTCGCCGTGTCTGATGAGGTGAGAATACGATCATCTTAAAAGGGCTCACGAATTTAAGTTAACAAGTATCTATATATAATGTTGTAAAATCAAAAGCACAAATTTATATCGGGTTTGTCCCTCAAGCTAAGTATAACACTATAGAGAAGACAATGATTAAGATTAATTTGCACTGTGGAAACCAAGCATTTGAAGATCCCAAAACAAACACAATATTAAGTAATCCCCGAAGAATTCATGCCCGCAGAACGCTGGCGTGGAAACGAGGGGTGTCTTTTTTCCAATGCTTCTACAAAAATGTTTAAATTACCTTATTTTTAACAAGGGTTCTACCCTTAAAATTTGATGAAACAAGATATTCAAGAATTCTTCAGGATCTAGGAGAAAATAAAAAACCAAGTAAGTCACTGACAGAACTTTTAAATCACTCAACTTTTTTACAAGTCATATTCCTCTACTGAATTCAATGCCATCATCAATCTCATTTCAATTAAAAGCCTTGTTCTCACGTTTTCCTAACTAAAAACACAAAGGATATGATAAAGTACTAAGCTCTAATTTTGTTATAACTTCGCTGCACTTGAAACGGTGTAATAATTCACATACAGTGAAGTAACTTTGCTGTGAGGGGTTGAGGGGAAGCGGAATGAAGTCTGAAGCACGACCTTGTCATTTCCCGATATTTAAATAATGAGTGAGTCTCTAAACATCATGGCTAGTCACACTCTGCTGTGAACACACTCAGAGCCCAGAGCTGAGCCTCTGAGTCGACCTGTTCGCTATGAATCCACTGACTCGGGCCACAGAGCCAACCCCTCGGTGACAAGGACAGCTCAGCGGGACAGTGCGGGCAGCGCCCTGCGCCTGGGCCGTGCAGGGGGCCCCAGGGACCACGCGTCACTGCGGGGTGGGGAGGGGCGAACCCCCCGGCCGTCCAGTCAGCACGCGAGAGCCAGGCGGTTTCCACCCGGGGCCCACTGTTCCACACCATCGCCCCTCGTGGGGGGGAGGCGGGGCTTTGAGAAAAGGGGGGGAAGATCGCACATCACAGGGGAGCTTCCATTTTAAAACAAACTCCTGAAACTATGCAGGCACACATTTCAGCCAGTAACTTGGCACATGCTCTCTGGTGGTTTCGGGGGCACCTCCTGAAAAGGTAGGACGGTCACCTTTTTCTTCAGAGGTAAATCCTGACGCAGCCTCCACTTTTTCAAGTATTTTCCTCAGTTTCATAATCTTTGTTGCACACACATATCCGTATCTGTGTTAGTAAAAAATGTGAGTGAATACTGACGTACACATTAAGTTAATAATATATTTTGACAATCACACATTTCTTATGTAACTTAAGCATATCCTAAATCAATGGGCTAGCCCATTATTTTTGAAAGATAGAATCATAGGCTTCTTCTTGTGCTTTGAACAATCAAGATTCTAGGATCAGACTTATCCCAGACACTCTTAGACCCTAAACTATCACCTACTAACACAAGAGAAAACACTTTTAATTCACTATGACTGGTTTTTAAAGGCTATTTGCTTAAGAAATTAAAACTAACTTTATAGAACAGAATACACAATTTGGAGACAGAAAGACTTTTCTTGTAGTGCTAAAGGACAGAACGGCCCGCAGGGGGAGGAAAGCGGAAATAAAGTCTGCACTCAGACTGGTCATCATAACCAGGCTGCTTCCTCTCATCTTGGTCCGAACACGGGGTGCAGTCAACGTGTTCCCTGTCAGTCGTGACAAAATGCTGATTCCAACCACGGCTTCGGGAGAGACGCTGGAGGCACTGTGGGCTCACTACGCCGGTCAGAGCGGCCAATCCTAGGGCCGCCTTTACACCAACGGTTCACTCCCTCCTTCGCGCGTCAGGCCTACGTTCTCGGACTTACATCCTCAGGGGGTTCACGATCTCGGTCCTCAGCAGCTCCTGGGTCTCGCTGTAATACTCCACGTCGTTCTTCTCTTTGGGCCGAAGCAACACAGTGTCCAGAACAGAGCTGAACGCAAACAAGCTGCAAAATAAAAAGAGTATTTTTCCCACGCTGTGGATGGTTTTGTTTTTGTTGTTTTGTTTTCGAGAAACACATGCTACACAGAATGTGAAGAGAAAACCCGCAAAGCCCGGAGAGCAAATAACACACAAAGCAGTGTTTTTTCCATCACGACAGGACCCCAGGGCCCCTGCTAAGCTTCAGTCAGCATGGCCTGGGGAGCCTTCCCTGCTATGAAGGATGCTAATATCAAGAAGGTAAGCTACAGACTGGCAGTGTGAAAGGATAAAAACATGCCTTCGGTAGATCGGGAAAACTTCTTTGCAAAAACTGAAACTGGGCCTGCAAACCTGAGTCCCTGCCCGCGCCCTGGGCGGAGACCTAAATTTCTTTCCGCGCAAAACTCTCTTGTGATCGGCAGTGATGCTTCAGAGTGGAGTCGCTCTGGGGGCGCCTCTGCCCAGGGAACAAATGCACACCCAGCCGGTGGCCCCTGCCGGGCGCACGAAGACACTGCACCTCCTCTCGCGGACCCATGGTCGCCCGCACCCCGTCCTGATGGCTGCTCCGCGTGGGACACCGTCACTCACCTCTGAGCCACTGTTCACTGCATTACTTACGTCTTATGCTAATTTTTTGGACACAGGTTCACAAGACAACAGGCAACAACTTCCAAGGAGTAAACAAGGGAGTGCACACCTCCCTCTCTCCCCTGACCCCCAAACACCCAGCTCCCCTCAGAGGCAGTTAGCAGTCTCTCTCTCCCCCTCCGCTCTCCGTCGCTCTCACACGCACACATCACACACACACATCACACGCACGCCCCTGTGCCCGGGGCACTGCAGCCCTCCTGCACCGATTCTAAACTTACCAGAATAAGGTCGAGTCTAAGTAGCAAGAATTGTAATGCCCCTGGATCCCTTTCTTCTTCCCAATCATTATCTCCAAACCTTCCTTTTCCATTTTTGGTGGAGTATTTTCTTCCACCACTTCACTTAAGTAGCCTCCAAAGGCTGAAGAGACAAAAATAAAAATGAAAAAAGCAATTCTCTTCAAAACTATGACAACAGGCATTCCTGTATATGTCTTCACTTAAAATATTTCCGTGCATCTTGATGCCAAATGCATCTCTCGGCTGAAAGCTAAGTTCAGGGTAGGTGCTGACGAACTGTTACTCAGCTTGGCGTGTGAAAGCGCTGCTGTGCACCAGCAGGCTCACTTCCGCCACGGTTCGGAAAACACTGCAGAACGCTAAGTAATTAGCGTACAAAACCACCTGCCACGTAAAATATTTTCCCCAAATATTTCATTATTTGTCTGAAGACGTTTCATTTTCAAATTGGAGAAAGAGAACAAAAATTCCAAAGTACCATTTCGACTGTACCCAAATTGTTTTTCATAAGGATGGGTCTCCCATTCACACCTGTTTAACCCTCAGAATGCTTCACCGCCATCATCCAGAAGGGAGGCGACAGTGGAGAGCCCCGGGAAACCGCCCCGTTACAAGTGACGAGGTCCATCCTGTGTCTGGCAGTCTGAACTACTACTTAGAACAACGCTGACCTCTTGCTGGACGCGCTTACTGCTGCACGCGGCGCGCCGAGAGGGACGCCATTCCTGAGGGCGCCGCTCACCAGTGCCCTTGAACTCCACACTGAGAGGGAGGGCAGGGCCCAGAAAGGCCCCTGACTTACCTCCCGTGCTGCTGAAAACTAAATGCCGGTGATCAACAGGAAGAGAAAAATAAATCCCACTGCTTTTCACTTTTTAAGCCTCCAACACGTTTTCCTAAGCCTTTTTTTCAATGTCCCCTCTTAGGATAACTGCAACGTCCCCACACAGTCACCAAGTCGCCACTCTGACCGATGTCAAAGCCAGATGATCATGGCAAGGGACACACTGAAACAGGGTCACTGCCACCGTCTGCCCAGCGGCCCGAGGTCAGGGCCGGGGTCGCTCCCGAGCGGAAAGTCAGAGAAAGGCGTGCACGCACCTAGAGAGTTGCAGCGCTCGATCTGATTGGAGACCGGCTGCAGGGAGGCGAACCTCGAGTCGGGCCTGCAGCACTTCAGCTTGACGAAGAGCGCCTTCTTCATGGCGCAGTTGAAGTAGCGGGTGCCCTTAAAGGTCCCGTCCGTGCAGCCCGGGCATTCGTCCTCCTGGAAAAGAGACGCATCCATGTGCATTACTCTGCTTCTTGCAAAGAACCACGGCGTGTTGTGAGTGTATCTTTTTCTGAATTCCCACGTCACACCTGCACTGAGAACTGCATCAGGAAAAGGGGTTGACTCATCAGGACTTCAAGTTCACAGCTGGTGATTTAAGAAATTAACTCTTTGCCCTGGCTGGTGTGGCTCAGTAGCTTGAGCGCCAGCCTATGAAGCAAAGGGTCGCCAGTTCGATTCCCAGTCAGGGCACGTGCCTGAGCTGTGGGCCAGGTCCCCAGTAGGGGAGGCACGAGAAGCAACCGCACATTGATGTTTCTCTCCCTCTCTCCCTCCCTTCCCCACTGTCTAAAATAAATAAACAAGAAAGAAAAGAAATTAACTCCTAAATCCAACATGAAGTTCTTGATGGATTTCCCTTCAGAATACATGCTTAAATCTTCCCTGATTAACTGACTTTCCTTCATCTTTTCCAAACGTATTAAACCTGGGGGAAGGGGAGGGAGGGGCAGGGAGAAGAAGCTATTCATCTTACCAACCCCCCAAAATAGCATTTGCTAGCATACAACCATATAAAACAGGAAACCTTTACATGAAAGCTAAATGTACTCAAATTCTCTCCTCATTATGAAATGTCAAATAATATATTTTCCTCATCGCCAAAGGGAAACTCTCTCCCTCTGGCAAAGATCCCAAAAGATTTCTTAAAGTGGTGATTAATCTTAAAGCCAATGATACAAACATTGGAACTGACTGGGGGCGGGAGGCTGAGAAAGAAGAGCCACTGACGGATTTGCCGTCCTCACGGTCTCCTGTTTAACAGAATGAGCCCAAACACATCAACCTAAAACTACTGTCGTTCCTGGGACACGGACCAACTACCACTTAGGAACAAGTGACCCGATGCTCGATGGTGGCCAAGGAAGCCAGGCAACACAGCAATAAAACTGTTCTTGAGTGAGGTTTTGCTGACAAATGTAACATTTCACCAACGAGCACATAAGAAGGGGAAATCTGTACAAGATCCCAGAGAGCAAAGGAGGGCACTTTGGAGGTTAAACGGAGTTACCAGTTCCAGCCCGGCAAGCACGTCGCTGAGCCCCGGCGGCTGCCCGATCCAGCGGATGACCCCGTAGAACGGTGGGTTCTCCTTGACCTCGGCCAGCGAGCCCACCTCCAGGCCGTGCGAGCTCCCGGGAGACACGGCCAAGGGCGGGCTGTCCTGGACGGGGGCGTTGTTCAGCTCCCCCATCACAGACTGGACGGACAGGGAGAGCGGGCTGTGGCCGATGCTCCCGTTGGTGCTGGGCGTCTTCGTCAGGCTGAACGGTAAGGAGTGGAATCTGTTCTCGCTGGACAGCGAGTTCGCGGACGGAGGCTGCTGGGGCGGCGAAGCTTGCCCGAAATCTGGAGACAGCTCTGTAAGTGACTTTGCAGGGTCTTCGGCAACTAGAAACAGTTATTCTTAATTAGAGAAATGTATTCAAGAATATTGAATAGGCCCTACAGCCCTAAAAATTAATATACACATCGAGTCCAACTGCCTGCCTGACCTCTCTGGCAGGACTTGCCCCACCCCCACCTCCACACTTTCTGCCTCCGAAAAGGGCACCCAATTGTCCAAACCAAAAAGCACCCATTACTGTTTAGCATTGTGTAGGTTCTGTTCCTTGTCCATAATAAAATGAAGTTAGAAACCACCACAAAAAATACCAAAAAATTTAAGAAAGGTGCTTCTAAATAACAAGTGGGTCAAAGGAAAAATGGTGATGTAAATTTTTAAAATAAAGAAAAAAAGAGAGGAAAAACAAATGTTTGCGGAACATGGCTAAAGTAACACCTGTAAAGGAAACATTTAGACTGAACAGTTTATTTTAGGAAAAAAGGAAGATAATAGTAATGAACTTGGCATACAACGTGAGTTAGAGGAACGACGAAGTAGTCAAAGGAAAGAATAAACAGAAAAACAGAAGTTCATGGAAGAGAAACCAAACACACAACAAGGAGAAACACACAGCTGTTGGGTGAAAACGGCGGGCACAGCGGCCCAGCAGGCCCCGCGGGCCGGTGGGGAAGGCGCGCACGTCTTCACAAAGAGCGTGGAGACGCCCAGGCACCCACACGCCACACGTAGCCGTTCCCCCGTGGCTCCGAACAAGTGTGAAAGGCAGAACTAGAAATGTTTGGAAGACAACATAGAAGAGTGCTCTTTATGACTTTAGGGTAGGGGGCAATTTCTTAACCATGAGTGTGCAAACGGCACAGGCAAAGACTGACGAACGTGATGGCGGTAACATTAACAGCTACTTGCTCATTAAAAGGCATCAGAGCGAGAGTGAAAGTATGAGCCACAAACAAGGAGAAATTACTGCATTCCTTGTATCTGACAGAGGAGTCGAATTCAAAAAAGGTCCACATATCAGTAAGAAAAGGATTTTTTAAGAAGTAGGGAAAAAATGGGCAAAAGACTTGGAAAGGCAATTCACAAAAGAAGACCCTAAATCATCAGCAGTCAATGAACAGACTCCCGCCCTCCCCAGGAAACAGAGTAAGCCAACACCAACACGAAATGCCACTCAAAAGTTAAAGGCCTCAGAACGTGGCTGTGGCTGAGAGTGAGGAACAAATGGTACTGGGACACGATGCGGACGGGCGCGTGAGCTGGTGTCGCTACTCTGGGAAATCAGAAGGAAAAGATGTGCATATCCCGTGGCCCAGGGATTCTACTCCCTGTTACAGACCCTGGACACGGGTAAGAATGCCGATTTCAGAGCTGTTCACAAGAGCAGGAAAAGGAAACCAATTCGAATGTCTGTCGATGGTCAAATGGATCATTACACTGTGGTATGTTCATATATTTCACAGCGATGGAATGGGATGGAATACTATACAGCAATGAAAAATCATCACCACGCACTAGAACTTGGATGAGAGTTAGGAACATAATGTTGAGGGGGGACACTGTACAACATGTAAATACTGCAGTTCCTTGTATATGAAGCTCAAAATATGCAGAACTAAGGATATGCTGTTTACACACACAAACTTATAAAGCTCTAATAAAAACCAAGAGAATGATAAACACTAAATTAAAGATGACAAACGGTCAGAGGAGAGAGCGAAGACATGACAACTTCCAGCCAGGAAGTTCCTCCGGGCTCGGCCTTAAGCCACACCCTCCTACACACTCCCCCCTCGGGTGACACTGTCCACGGGACTTGGCTCACCACGCGTATGAAGAACCTACAAGTGTTTTCCCGGCCCTTCCCTCTCTTCTGAGCTCCAGATCTGCACCTCCAACTGCCTACATGACAGATCACCTCCAGAAAGAGTCAAAACGGCTCCTCAAACTCAACACATTCAAAAGCCCCCACCACCTTCCTCCACAGCCGTCTGCATGTGCAAGCTGAAAGAGCAGGAGTCAGCGTGGACATCTTCCTCCTCGGCTCTCTTTCAGTCTGTCTGTGAGTCCTGTCACTTCACTGTCCAGGTACCTCTCAGCCATCCATCCTCCCATCTCCTCCCCAACAAGTCTAGTCCCAGCTTCTGTCCTCCAGGACGGAGCCCTCCCCGGCGACCTGGCACACACACACCCCTGCTGCAATCCGCTGTCCACCCTGCAGCAGGAATGATCCTTTCAAATGGGAAGCCCGGCCGCGTTAGGCCTTGCTGAGAACCCCTCCGTGGCCCCCCAGCCCTGGCCCTGTTTGCCGTGCTCATCTGATGCCACGCTCCTCTCTGTTCCAGCTGCTCTGGCTCATTTCAGTCCTTGGGAACAGCAGGCTGCACTTCCCCACAGGCCTTCCCATACACCGTTCCCTCTCCTAAAAGGGTCTTCTGCCCCCTTTCACGTCTCTCCCACCCCTCTGGTGAATCCGAGCTCAGGCCACTTCCTCAGAGAAACGCCCCAAATCCCCTAAGTAAGACCATCTTTTAACACACTGTCACAGCTTCAATACCTTCTTGCACTCATCAAAAGTCTACATCTGGCCCGGCTGCTGTAGCTCAGTGGATTGAGCGCGGGCTGGGAACCAGAGGGTCCCGGTTCGATTCCCAGTTGGGGCACATGCCTGGGTTGCAGGCCAGGTCCCCAGTGAGGGCCATGTGAGAGGCAACCATACATTGCTGTTTTTCCCTCTCTTTCTCCCTCCCTTCTCCTCTCTCTGAAAATAAATAAATAAAATCTTTAAAAAAAAAAAAAAAGTCTACATCTGTCTCTGCGATCACGTGATTAATACCTATGTCAACAACGTGACCATGAACACAGAAAGGCAAGGACCACATCTGTTCTTCTCATCATGTGACCGTGACATCCAGGTGAATGTCTAGCACATAGTTCAGTTCCCAGAAAACATGCGTCACACACATGAAGGAAGAAAAGACTAAATCGGAAGAATAAGATGTGCCAGAACCAAGGGAAGGTAGAGTTTTTCAAAGGGAGTGTTTTAAAGAGATAAAGACCCAGACGGAAAGTCTTTTAATGATTCATTGATTCGAGAAGTCTTCTACCCTCAACAGATCAGTCAGGCCAAGAGAACAAACTGCTACTACATTGTCTAAATATTTTTGTAATCTTAGTGGTGCAGTTCAAATTGCATGTAATATTTCAGTTCAGCGATATTAATAAAGAATGGCCTACTCATTCTATTTCCCAAAACTACATGCACTCATGAAAAAGCCATTTTTCTCTGATGCGTTAAAAAGAGAGTTAGAGAGAGCACTACGGTGACAGATTACCTTCATCAATGTACCACGTATTTTTTGATTTCGGCTGTGGCTGGGAATCAACGGAAGACCCATTTAAGGTATAAAATAATTCAGATCTGTTCCTGCTGCCAGGGTCTGAGGTAGATCCTATGAAACAAGAAAAGTTCCTTTTAAAAACAAAGTCAATATGCCTCGGAAGCTTCTTTATAAGAGAAGCTACGATTCCCAGGATGTTGACAACTGCGCACACAGCCTGCAGACATGCGCAGACTCGCTGCACTGTATCAGTGCGTTCAGCTTCTCAAACTTTGGGGGCAACGGCGAAAGGATTCTTCCAGCCAAGACTCAATATCGGAGGGGAAGGAGTAAGTTTAAAGAAAACCACATATATATTTTTAAACAAACTACCTTTATTAAAAAAAAAGTTTTTAAATCATTTCGTGTGCTACGGCTGATTTCCGACCGTCACAATCGCCACTCCCCAGTTGCGTTTGCCGGGCCTGCGGGCTCACAGACGTAACCTACTATTTCAGAAAAGCTGCCCCCAGAAAGGGTCCTCTCCAAACACTGTATACAGATTAGTGAGCCAACTTCAGTTTGAAAATGTCACGTTTGAATGTTTCAGAACTGTTGATCATCAAATCCCTTGCTTAATTGCTTCACGTCCTCGAGAAAGGATTATTATTTCTTAGCTCTTTGATGCCTTAAATGTAAGACAGAGCTGGTGTTGCCACCTCACAGAGCTTTCAGGACATTGCAGTACTAGGAGGCCTCCGGAACCCATCCAAAATTCTGAGTTTTCTCCCCATTTGAAGCAGATAGCTCTATCGTTTATACCTGCAACCAAGATCTGCTAAACATAAGTAACACACAGGTCTTAAAAAAAAATATTTAAGCTGTTTACATTTAAGTGAGAGTAGCCTGTTTGAGCTACCCTACCTACAGTGGACTATAGATCAGCATAAAAAGCACTATTACCTATATATTTTATTGAATTCTAAGTTTCCCAGGGTCCAATGTCACTTAAAATATTTCTAAAGTACAATTTCCTTTTAAGTGAGCTGAAATAGTTTTGTTCACTAGATGACTGAGGAAAAAAATATTCTTCTCTAGCCCACATTTGAGTTAATAAAAATTCTTACAGCTTTTTAAATGAGCTGTTTAGCTTATATAACTACCATCCTATAAATCTATGAAATCTGTGGAAGCTAACACACACACACACACAAAAAAGCTAAGAACTCTACATCTATTTTGGGGAGTTTCTGGAAGAGAGACAAAAACGTTTGCCTAGCGATTTGGAATTTAATTTGTGCCACATCTAGTTAGTGAAATTCATCCACTCTCTGGGGTACTGCATCCTCGGTAACATCGGCATCCACAGGGCGGGGCCACAGTAAGCACACAGCTGTTCACCTGGACAATAATACAGTCATTCATAAAGAACCGCACAAGACTAAACTCGGTCTCACCTGCTCACAGCTGTAAACCTACTTGGCCCGCCCTGTATGACTAGTTTGCACAGCTGCAGCTCTGGACAAGTACAGATGTCACGAGCAGGGAGTCCCGAAAGCCCAGTGATGCCAGCGAAAGACACAGGTCCTCGCCGGACACTTTCCATCAGTGTGGAACGTTTGGGGACTCTTGGCCTGATCAACGCCGTGTGTAAAAATTTTCAGTAAACTACTAAAACTGTTCGAAAGAAGAAAACCCACACGTCCGTGCTGGTGTGACACCGGGAACCTTCCCTCGGCGCTGTGGGAAACCAGCTATCACACAACTCACCCGGAACTGTGCCCAATCGGTCCATACCTGTGACCTTTGGTTTACTGTGACCGGATGGACCCTTGTCCCCAACACCTCGCGACGTGAAGGCAAGTTTGGGAGGCCGCCTGTCCTGTGTCACGCTCTCTGAAACGGTAAACACGTTCTTTAAAGATAAAAGCAAACTCTTCTAGAAGAAAAACAATCAAGCAAATAAGGACAATATTAACAAGAAAAATCTACTTCCACCAAAAAAAGCAGTATTTTCACAACAGTGTTACAAATTCTTCAAGGCCATCAAAAGGACTGCAATCAATGCTGCATTTCAAAACAGAACTTTTTGCGAGATAAGACACCTCGAATACAGTTCAGCTGCATGCTTCTACTTCTTGAAAATTTAATCACCTTCGGTCAATTTTACTTGCTATAGTAAAACCCTACCAAGAAAACCCTCGTCGGGTTTCTCGGTTTTCTGCAGGATCTCCCGGACCAGTGCCCCCTGGTCACCCTGTGCGCTCTGAAGGGCTCCACACTCGAGCGTTTCCAGAAGGTGCTGAGATGAACGAAGACGAGCAGGCTTCTTCCCTGTGTAACACCAGAACCTCCAATGTGCTAATGCGCACTTTGAATCTCTCCAACAGGATACAGTAGCTAATCTGATTACCTTTTTTGTACCAGTCTACTTAGCACCTCAGATTACTGTAACTCATAAACACAGTTTGGAAAAAGTCTGGTTAAAAATAACTCAGTTTTTTAAAACATACATATGTCCAAAACACAAATGCGTATTGAAATGTATAAACAGGAAAGACCCAGAGAATTATATATTGATTAATAGTGCAGATAAAGAGACAAATATCACTAATATTTCTGAAGAAAACATTAAAAACTTCCTTTTGAAAAGCAGGCATAACAACCCTGATAAGCTTGCTCACACAGAGACTACTCTAAACTTGGGATCTTCGCAGGCTATTCACCAACACTGATCAAGTAAACTAAGAAAAGTCAGTGTGGAAAGTGCTCCCCTGCAGAGTTTGAGCACGCGTGTGCGGGGCGTGGAGTCCGGCCGGCACTCGGGAGCCGCACCTGATAACGCTGCGCACCAGCAAAAACGACAGCACCCACAGTGGGTTTCGGAGAACAGAAAGGAAAAAAGTAGGAAAATTTTCTATTTTAAATACAAGGAGGCGGCTATTTTTTTTTTAAGAAAAAGGAAATAACTATATTATATCCAAACAATGCTTGGTAAATTTTTTTTCCGTGGTCGAGGGGGAGGAAAATGCATTGTTAAACTATATCCTAAATGTCTCAGAATATGATTAAATATTATCTGAATTCAGAAATCATACTAAATGACCATGATTTTAACCACGTGGTACAGTAAAGGAAAAGCTATTTACTAGTACTTTTCTGATATTACCACTCAAATATCTCCAAATATCTCACATGAGAACTACTGTGGAGGGTAAAACTTCTTCACTGGCAAAAGGTCCCAAATTATAGTACATAATTGGCTAAAGACGACGAATTCCCTCTATGAATTTAAGTACATCTACTTTAGCAAGACGGTCCCGTGTGTTCCATCATCCTTGTACACTACGGAGTCCGTGGGGATTCTTACAAAGGCGGCCAACGGTCCCCACCGAGGCAGCCAGGCAGAACCAGAGGGCCAAGTGCAGGAGCCGGTGGGGACCACTCTGCTGGGGACGGCGGGGCAAGGGGGTGGGGGGTGCTCCCCAGACTAGGAATAGGGAGGGCACTGGAGCTGGGGACGATGGTTATCTCCTGCCAAAGACTTTACCTGAGAGGGGACCAAATGTCAAATTTGAGGAAGAAGACATTTCTACAGAATTCCATGCAGATAAAGCCATTCTCGGATGAAGGAAAACTAAGGTAATCTGTCACCTGCAGACCTATGCTAAAAGAATGGCTAAAGGAAGTTCTCTAAAGAAAAAGGAAATGATCAAAAAAGGAATTCTGGCAAATGAGAAAGGAAAAAAGAACAACAGAGAGAGAAAAATGTGATTAAATACAGGAGGCTTTCCTTCTTCCGTCAAGTTTCCAATTATGCTTTATGGTTGAAGCAAAGATTGTAACACTGGTGCGGCTCTAAGTGTATGTCAAGGAAATATTCAAGGCAATGATATTGTAAGGGGAAAGATAAAGGGATATAAAAAAAAGGAGGGAAGATGTCTACACTTTCATCAAACTGGTAAAATCACGTCACCAGCAAACTGACTAGATGGGTATAATAATGTAATATCTACAGCAATTACTAAAAAGCTATATAGAGAGATGGGTTCAAAAATACCATAGGTAAGTCAGAATGGATTATAAATAATGTTCAAGTAACCTAGAAGAAGACAGGGGAAAATACAGAGAAATTAAAAAGAGAGAAAACAAAGAGAATACAACATGTTAGACTTAAGTCCTAATACACCAATAGTTACATCAAATGTAAATAGTATAAATAGAACAATTAAAAGACAGAGATTGGCAGAGTAGATTTAAAAAGATTATCCAACCATATTTCCTCTATAAGAAACTCATTTCAAATATAATAATACAGCATGTTCAATATAAAAGGTTAGAGATAAGAAGATATCATGTAAAAACACAAAAATAGCAGTAGTAGATATATTAATATATTAGTATACTTCAGAGCAAAGAAAATTACTAGATGCAGATAGGTCATTATATAACTGAAAATGGTCACCCACCAAGAAGACATAACAATCTTAAACATATATGCACCAAACAAAAAAGCTACAAAATATGTGAATCAAAAACTGATAGAAATGAAAGAAAAAATGGACTTAAATACAATGACAGCTGGAGAGTTCAACGTCACCCTTAGCAACTGAAAGAACAAGCAGACAAAAATCAGCAAGAACTGAACATGTCTATTAACGGAGAAAATCGATTCATATTTAGAGAACACCCCACCAAATAACAACGGAATATACTTTCTTTTCAAGTGCTGATGGAACACACACCAAGTAACATCACATACCAGGCTGGGGCATAACACAAATTTAAAATATTTGAAATTATACACAGTGTATTTTCTGACCATAATAAAAACAAAACTAGAAATAAAACAGAAAGATAACAGGAAAATCTCCAGACACTTGGAAACTAAACAACGTACTTCTACACCCCATGGGTTAAAAAAAGAAGCCTCAAAGTTAATCGAAAAATAGACTGAACTAGTCAAAACTGAAGATACAACCTATCAAAATGTTTCGGACACGGCCTGAGTAATGCTGAGGGGCAATCTACCGTACTAAATGCTTGCATTAAACAGAGGGAACATTTCAAATCAATAATCTAAGCTCCCACTGAAGAACCTCGATAAAGAAGAGCAAAAAGAGCCTGAAGCAAGTGGAAGGAAGGAAATAATGAGCAGAAATCAATAAAATTCAAAACAGAAAAACAATGGAGAAAACCCGAGTAACAAAATGATGGCTCTTTGAAAGGTCACTAAAACGGGCCAAGCTCTAGCAAGACTGACGTAAAAGAAAGAAGACATAAGTTCGTATCAGGAATGAAACGGGAGGCATCATCACAGATCATGCGGACAGCACAAGAGTGAGGAAGGAACACAGTGAGAAACTAACACGCGTCGCATCGACAACTCAGGGGCTGCGGACCCATGCCTCGAAATCGAAGCTTCCGCCACTCCCCCAGCATGGAACGCGGAGTCGCAGAGTTGTATAATGGTTACGGAGACGGATTTCTCATTCTAAAGCTCACACACAAAAAAGGAATCTTCAGATCCATATGGTTTAGTTGAATTCTACCAAAATTTAAAGAATTTACCTCAATTCTACCCAAATTTAAAGAACTGACCTCCATTCTACCTAATCTCTGCCAGAAACAAGAAGAGGCAAAAACATTCCCAGTTCATTGCAATTCGGCATGGCTTCCCCATTCACTCACACAACGCTACCATACAGGGCACAGAAAGAAAACTACAAGCGGTATCTCTCGTGAAAATAAACACAAAAATTCTTAACACAATACTAATAAACAGAATTCACCAATACATAAAAAGAATTGTATCCTATGACTGAGAGGAGATTATTCCAGAGACGCAAAGCTGGTTCCATGTTTGAAAATCAACCAATGTTAATACATCATGTTAACTTAAAGAAGAAAAAATATCACCTGATCATATCAATGGCTACAGAAAAAGCATTTGAAAAAAATTCCGTTCCCCTTCAGGACAGAAATCTTCTACGGCCACTCACTAGAACAGGGGTGTCAAACTCATTTTCATGGGGGGCCACATCAGCCTTGTGGTTGCCTGCAAAGGGCCAAATGTAATTTCAACTCCTTAACTATTAAGGAGTAGTTACACTCATGCAGTCCTAAAATTATTTCGGCCCTTTGACGGCAGTCACAAGAATGAAAGCCCCGTGTGGGAGGGCACTGGAAGTCTTGCTCCCTGTGGAATCCTCAACACCCAAAAGAAGCTAAGTGAGGGCTTACTGTAACTGAATGAATGGATGGCCCTTTACAAGACTGCCTTTTAAACACAGGCATTTATTGTAACATTAAAAAGCATTTTGACTCATCAGATCATAAATTATATTATTTTCACAATCAGGCTTGAAAAGGTCAATTAAATACGACTAGATAAAGTATGCAGGTATGTATGCCTTCCCGAGTGCACATCGTCTTTCCTCAGAGAAGCAAAGGGTTGGCTACGAAGCCAATTTACAGGAAAGTAAAAACTGATGTTCAAGAAATCAAAAAAAGCAATACGTGTCGCACTTTTACAAAGTAAAACTGAAATACAGCTATCATTTGAATGCCAGACCTCCAACTAAGTTAGTTCACTCTTGTTGTAAAGCTAAAAAATACTAAAGGAGAAAGCATTTCCTAAGTCAGCAAAACGCGCATTTTACTTGTCGGGCCGAAAGGAAGAAGGAAGGGCCGACCATGGGGGTCAGATGCAGTAGGAGATCACCTCCCGTCAGTCCCCTCGTCATTACCAGAAAAGAAACCGAGGGCCTGAGACGGCCAGTGGGGAACTCGAAAGTGCTCTGCATCAAAATTAGCAATAATGGAAAAACACTGGAGGCAAACAAACCATTTTGTTCAGTTGTCATTCTTGTGCGAGTAAAATTTAGCTTTTATGCTGTTAGAGACAAAACCATCTCCATGGAAACAGTGCTCACAGCACACAAGTGCGGCTGAGAAGCGTGCTCTCCTGTGCAGGCCTGCGCGTCCGCGGGCACGCCCAGGACCGGGGCGAGAGGGCCCCTCTGAGCCGAGCCATGGGGTCTGATGCACCCGGCGTCCCTGCTAGCCCACCGTGGCTCGCTCCGGCCTGCTATGAGTCCCAGCTTTTCATCAGCAAAACAGGGAAACTTCAGACCTACCTTCTAAGTTTTTCAAGAATGCAAAAAAGTACAAGTCCTCTGATTCAGGGGCCCCTACTTTTGCGGCTACCGTATGCAGGCTTTCCGATGCTTCCCTCTGAGCTGCACAAAGCTCGGGCCGTGTCACCGTCTCTGACAGCCCCTGTGAACGAGTGACAGGCTACCGACTGCCTCGCCTGTAACCGGAATTCCAGTGAGAGCAGGGGGCAGGTGCTGCTGCCGTGGCCACCAGCAGGAATTTACCGATTAGTTGACAGTGCCATCAGGCACTACTTGCTCAAGGTGCAACAAAGATTGCTTAGGATTTTTTTTTAAGATGCCAAACTGAGTGACCTGTTTCTGACTACAGTCATGAAGCCTGACCAGTCACGTCACCTCAAAACTGATAGGGACCTCATGGGGCAGCCAGCGAGGGCCCCTTTCGCTGTAGGTTAGGTTCCGGGAAACGACCGACGCCTCCTTCCCAGTTTCACGCAGGCCCTCACTCCACCGGGCGGCAGCTCCTCCCCTTCCTGCCCCCCAGTTATCAGACAGGCTTCTTTCCCCACCACTTCGAGTGCACGGGGATGAGGAAGTGAGTGACAATATACAAGTGCCACCCAACAAGCACATACTTCCAGAAGTAAAAACCCGTGAGCATTGCTTTCATTTCAGATAGTCCGTGGACTGGCGGTTCCAAATGTCATAAAAGTCAAGTTCCAAAACGGCTTCTTGAAGCTTGTATTTGCCTCCTCGTAACAAAACACAGCTTTCAAACGCTGCCTACTTAATACACAAAACACGAAGAAAACCTACCTGGGATGATGTCATTGATGTGCAAGAGAATCGTACTTTCAACGCTTGCAAAACTACACAGCTGCACCCCGTCAAATCGGCCATCCCAGTTGCCTATTGGATTATCCTGGAAATTAAGTGACAGAGTTCACTCTCAAACCCTCCTCAATAACATGTCAATATGAACGTCTGCATTTTTAAATAAAAGGGTTCTCCCAAGAGTTTCACATGGGCAGTTTTTAACTGCATTGGGGGCCAGTCCCGAGCACCGAGGTGCTCAACACACTGAATGCCACCGGAAACAGGAGGAGATGAAGAACGCTGCGTTTGCCAGAACTTTCCTTTGAAGGAATGCCCTCGAGGGGTTTGGGATGGATGCCTGCAGGAGCTGCCCGGAGGATGGACGGAGGCAGGGGGGATGCTGGCGGGGCCAACCTCGGGGCAGCCGGCCAGGTAAGCAAGGCAAGGCCTGGACCGCCATGGAGGGAGGGGGAGGCCTGATCGGCTTCCACCAAGTTTGAGGCCCCAGTGACCTGAAGCAACTAAACCAAACCCAGGGACCCTCTTCCCCCAATCTCCCCGCCACCCAGCCCCCAGCTCTCCTCTAAATTAACGCTGAACACGTAAAGAAGAATGGGTTGAAGGCGTGCTTAACCGTTAGCTCTGCTGAGGGACCCGCAGGTAGGATCTGGCTCTAATGTCTCACGTGGAAAACACCCGGTAAACGCCTGTCTAAACGATACAGGGCTGTCTGTGTGACTGGCGGGCATCGGTAGAAGGTGCTGAATTCCTGAGCGCAGGGTAAGAGAAGTTTGTGCCCGAACACGCACACCCTACCAAAAAGCATTCCTGAACAGGTAACATTAATCCCTGCAAACAGCCTGAGTAAGAGTCTATTTCTCACATCCTCTCCTAATGCATTCTAGTGTTTTAATAATTCAGTATGAATGTCCTTCTTTTTTTTTTTAATTCTCCCTGGAGAGTATGTTCACTGATTTGAGAGCGAGATGAAGGGGGCGAGGGGAGGGGGACGGAGAGAAGCACTGATGTGAGACAGAAGCACCCATCAGTCACCTCCTATATGCACCCCGACCGGGTGTCAAACCCTCAACTTTTTGGTGCCCGGACGACGCTCCCACCACCGGGGCCACCCAGGCAGGGCTGAGTGTCCTTGTTTCTACCTAACACGTTCTTGTCCGTGTTTGCAATCTCTGATCCCAGTGTCCTCAGCCTTTTCTCCTCCTTCTCTTAATGCCACGGGTCTCATCCAACTCACTGGACTGCACTGGACTCGTTATTAACAAATGTGATTGTAAGGGGACATTAAAAATGAAAGAAACAACAAAAAAACAAACACGAGTCCACTTCTGTGAGGTCCCTAGAATCGGCAAATTCGCAGAGACAGAAAACGGAACAGAGGTGAGCAACCAGACACCGGCTGAGAGACGGGGAGCGGGTGCGTAGCGGGGACAGAGCTGCAGTCCGGGGTGAGGAGGAAGTTCTGGGGACGGACGCGGCTGTGGCTGCACTTACTGCCACTGAACCGTGCGCACAGAAATGGGCACGATGGCCAATTTCATGGCCTGCAGTAGACTTCACCATAGTGAAAAAAGACGTCTTGAGTGAGTTACACCCTAAGAAAATACGCTCGTTATCTTTCCTCTAGAGCGATGTACTTTTCTATCCAGGTATTTTCCGTAAAGGATTTTTACACTACTCATTAAAATCAGATTAGCCAATAAAATTTTGCAAAAAATTACAAAAAGAGAAAGGCAGATTACAAAAGCCAACCTTTTCAAAATAAAAATAAGGTGTTATGTAATATATTTCGATGTTTTTTCTCTATCAGTCAGCTATCACACAGCAAATGTAAAGATGGAAAACATTATTCCAGTTTACTCAAACTGAAAAAAAAAAAGAAGAAATGTAATTCTCTAGCTAGACTCCTGCCCCATAGTAACATTCCTTTACCAAAGATAAATCAGAATATGTTCCTTGATGACTTCAAATTAGTCCATTTGAAATACATGTTCAAAGCGTTTAACTGGTACCTAAAGTGGTCACAGGACTAACGGCTGCATGCATGAAGATAATACGGTGCAAAAGTTTCTTACCATGTCCACACCAACAAAATAGCCTAAGCTTTCCTTTCCCGGCAGAACGTCACAGAATATAACCGTCCCAGACTCCACCGTTTCCCCGAGCTTCAGAGAGACCCGGGAGTTGATCTCCAGGGGGGGCAGTTCCACCTGCGCCGTGTCCCCTGGGCCTGCATAGTCACTTTCCAATCCATTGTCATCCTCTCCTAGGATCTCCAGCTTGTCCAGCGCGACAAAGACGCCACAATCTTCATCACACTGAAAAAGCTGCTTTCCTTGATACACCCCATCAGTGAAACCTTGGCCACGGCCGTCCTCCTAGTTTTGTTTTTTTTTTTTAAAGAAAAAAAAAAGAAAGGTTTGCTAGAGAGATAGATAGATAAAGATGATCCATAAGAAAAAAAAATCCCCTCTGGGGATTTCAGGGAAATCGCAGACAAAATTCTAAACGACACATATACGAAACACAATGTAATTATTAGGAGTTGTTATGGGATTTAGAGTGTTTTGAAAAAATAAGGAAGAAGCTGTATCTGATGTTGACATAAAATTACTTGATAATTTCACATCATCATTCCGTTGTGAGAGAGCCAGGCTGAATTCTACATTGTCACTTCTGACGATAATCGTGTCATCAAAGGGACATGTGACTCCACGGTAACAGTGACCTGTGCTCCGCTTTTGGAGCATATGCTACATACATGCGAGCCACCAGGCCAACTGCGGAATCCACGCATCGCGCCAAGCCCACAGGCTGGGTTGCTGTGCCACCGTCTTACAGGCCAGGGAGCCGATGTCAGGAAGTAGCGGGTGCAGTAAGCTGGTCACGTGGCAGCAACTGGCACAGCTGGGATTCAAATCTCCAATGGGTTTACCGTCACTGCTTTAGAAAGTTAAATCAAGCAGCAAACCAGGACTGAAATTCTATTTGCAAGAATGTCAAAATGTAACTGACATTTAAGTTCTCGGGAATTAACATTAATTTTGAAAACCTATCACGAGTTCTTGGTTCTCTTTTCAGTAGAAATAAATGCCAAGATGGCTTTCACATGTATTAACAACTACCAGCAAGTTTAAATTGCTGCAACTTGGTCAGAAAAAAAAACTTCTATCCAAATTTCAAATCACTGAATAGCTTACAGTAAGAAAAATTGAGAAAGCTATAGACGACAATGTCGCAAAATAATTAAGTTTTGTGATGTGATTAATTAGGTCACAATCAGTCTAGTTCCTATTTAACACAGACACATTTAAAATTTCTAAGATGCTCAAGTGCTTCCATAATTATGTGATCTGTTTGTGTTCCCTACTGTCGGAGGGAGTTGTTAAAGCTCTCCACGCAGTACTATTGCATTATCTCAATTTATCACTAGAAAGCAAATTCTCAGGATTCTAAAGAGTACAAATCCTGGAAAATTTCTGGGAACACACTTGGCACTTGAAGAGGGAGAATACATGCACGCATCCACACACGCACACACACACACACGAATGCACGCACACAGCACGCAGAGCCCGCTGAAATGGCTCATCGAACATACCAGCAATTCTACGCCAAAGAATATGCCCGACACGGTCCTCTCCGCCAGCAGGGGCCCTCGGAAGCGCACAATGCCCCGGAACTTCTCCTCCCCGGGCCGCAGCTGGACCTTCACTTGGCAGCCCACGTCTATCTGGAGGCCTCTGCTTAGTCTGCTCCTGTTTTTAAACAGGCTGAGCCTCTCTTCGCAGTTGGTAATGGCCAAAAGCAGCTCCGTGAATTTTTCATTGATCTCCACCACATCCTTCTCATCGACAAAGAGAACGGCGTGCGGCTGCTCCAGGATCTTCAGTCCGATCTGACTCTTCTTGCTTTTGGCAGAAGGGCCCCGCGCGTGGCCCAGGGCGCGGTCCTGGACGTACTGCCCTATGCTCCCCTTGGGCACTTTGAGGAGCTTCTGGGTTTGTTTGTCTGTGACGCTGCATTCTTGGAGAAGCAAATAAAAAATCCGCTCTTCCCAGTAGGATGAAGGAACTTTTTCTTGGCTCCATAAGCCTGAACTCATTGTGACATAAACTCCAAAATATTAACTCAGAAAAAAGGGAACTGTGACGTTTGTGGTGAGGGCGCAAGAGAGAAATTCACCGAGAGTCCTGGGGCCTGTTTTCGGCCAGCTGACGTCCATGCTGGGAAATGCCGGGAAAACGCTGCCTGCAGGAGAAGCAAAGAGAGACTCTTCACGGAGCTGAAATTCAGCTCGCAGACTGCGAAACCTCATTCACGCGGCTGGGAGAAACACACACACACACAAAGCACTTCCCCAAAACATCTGAAACGGGTGAAAGACATCTATTACTTGTATCTACTGTAATTTTACACATTTAATTAAGGAGATCGATTGTGAAGTATCGTCAAAGACAATATGATAATGTTGTTTTCAAGGCACCGAAGTCTGTCAAGTCAAATTCTAAGTAAAAGATAAGCTTATGTACATATTTTTAAACTTTAAAAAGTAGCATTTTATATACATCCTGCCTAATTTAAATGAATACGCTGATGTATTTGGACAAAAACCACATAAATCAAAAAGACTATTAGTTCTATATGTGCACCTAGTTTAAAGAAAAACATACCCATTGTAACTATTATCTTAAACATCTTTTATCAATAAAATATCATAAAATCACATTCTGAACCACAATTCATTTATCTATGTGGCATATTTTGATAATGGAACATTTTATCTGTTTCATTTCCTTAATCTTGTACATTTCATCCTTAGATAGGCAAATGTTAGTCATATTAATTACAGCTATCATTTAATTTCTCACAATCGCAAATATCAGATGTGGTAAATCTGATTATATTAAAGATATCTGAAAAAAATTCTGTAGCTATCAAACTTAAGGAAATATAGCCATATAGTATCAAATACAAAATTTTTTTACACCACAATTTCAACTACGTATACTGGCAAGGAATATACAAATGATTTTCAGTTTCAAATTTTCATTGAAAATTTTTTGAGAATACTCATCTGTCACAACTAAAATGGCCTACTCAACCCTACTTTGACCATTAAAAACTATACAATTTCATTCATTTAAGACTTTAATTCATGATTTTAATTATCTTACTGAAAATAATAGCTCCTATTTATTCTCTGTCACCTGAATGTGGCTATTTGGTTTCTAAACACGGTTCTCATTCCACCCCCCCGGGGTGTCCACTTCCATTATTCTAGGTAACGGCAGCAGCTGATAGCACGATCCCACTGACCGGTTTTGTCCTTGGAATTAAAAAGTAAACACTCTGAAAACTAAAGAGCCAAATGTTTTGTTTAATCACTTAATGATTAAATAATCTGGCCAATCTATACACAGGATGACATTTCTTTTAGAACGTGTTGTAGGAGGATGTATTCCGCCGTGGTAAGTGCTCAACAGCCTGTCCCCCCACAGGCCAGCTTGCGTGCGACAGGCAGCCCACCCCAGGCGGGGGAGGGTCTGCCCCCTCCAAACCAACCTCAAACCAACATCACCTGCTGTCCCAGCAGCACGCGGGAGGCGGGGCAGAGCAGGCATCAAGCGCTTCTCTCCCTTTTTTTTTTTTCCTTTCTTCCCCGGGTGTTTGCCTTAACTCCACTTGAGGGCACTGTCTACTTCAGCAGGAACAGAGCCCGTGTCATGTACCACTTACGTAAGACACCTGTGGCCGCCCCGATCTTGGCCCACATAAACAAAACCCCTACGAGGGAGCCCCACACAGCCACGGGGGCCCCGAACTGGCCTCTCCTCCTTGAAAACACCAGCACAAACTGCTTGTTATTTGTCTAAAATTCCTCTTAAAATTTTCAACAAGGAAACAGTCCTATTTTTTTCCTGACCATCGAATTATCCTTATGAACATAAATGATTCTCTGTGACTCTCAAGAGGCAGAGGCGCTCGTCACCCCTTTGCTGAGAGGCTCCCGCAGGTGCCCCCGGGTTCCTGGGCCTGCCGCCTGTGAGTGACAGCATCACGTTCCTTTGCCACCGGCCATTTCCTGTGGTTTCCTGCACCATGCATCGGGCTTCTTTCACCACTTGCTGCTTTCCAACTGGCTGCTTCCAGTCACTTCCGAGAAGCCAGGTGATGAAATATGTGTGCTTAAAAAAAAACAAGCAGAACCACCCTGGACGGGTCTCTCGGGCCTCAAGCACACTGGCTTCCCCATGCAAGCACACACCTGACAGTACTGCCCGGGAATGTGCAAGGGGCCCCTCCCGGGAGCGACTCCTGGGAGCGACAGCACAGGAATTCGGTCGCTCCCAGGAGGCTGAGGTGGTCAAAAAGCAATTTCTAAAACACTGAGCAGTTGCTCTGTTCTTTTTAAAATGTACTAAAATATTTGGGGCCAAAAAAAATTGTTTTTAAGTACAGCAATTCGGTTTTGAAGAGAAATGATTTTTTTTTAAAGATTTTATTTTTATTTATTTTTAGAGAGAAGGGAGGGGAGGGAGACAGAGAGGGAGAGAAACAGCAATGTACGGTTGCCTCTCACATGGCCCACACGGGGACCTGGCCCGCAACCCAGGCATGTGCCCTGACTGGGAATCGAACCGGGACCCTCTGGTTCCCAGCCCACGCTCAATCCACTGAGCTACACCAGCCAGGGCCAAGAAATGATTTTTTAATTTCTGAAAAGTATACCTTCAAATACTAAAATTAAGAACTTCCTTGAGTCGTAATAATTATGACATGCCAACATACCTATTTGATTGTTCTCTAGCCTAACAACTCACGGGCGTCTCAGATACAACCATTGGTACCAATGAACTATTACCAAGACAAAACTAAATGACTATGTGAATACATCCGGGCACTATATTTTAAATAAATTTGATTACAAAAGCGTTTTCTGAAATCGCTTTAAGAGACAGTCCCTGGTAAAACTGGATGTAACTGCTTTGGTTTCTGAAAAGCCTGAGAGGGATCCAACAACAGCTATCAGGACCCACATTTCCCAGCAAACTCAGCAGGGACGGGGCATCCACTAACTCACATTAGCGCCCAGGGAGTAAGCTGGGACTCAGTAACGGGATGGGTCGCGTTAGAAAAATCAGACCAGCCAAAGCAAAAGCTATAAAATACTTCCACAGCATTCTCCAAAAATGAAAAGGATGTGGCCTTTCCTCTTTTAGAAAGAATACATTAAGAAAGAATAGGTTAGAAAGTATCACATTAAAAATGGATTCTCTTCTTTGCAACTGATAATTGGAGCATGCTGAATGGGGAACTTTATAGCTCTCGTCTAGAGTTACACAAGATGAAACATTTAATGATCTTTAATATCTCAATCTAGCAGCATTACCACAGAAATATGTTAATAAAGAGACTGTCTCTTTAGAAAGAATATAAGGTCAACATTCTTCTTTCCTGGGATATCCAGAACAGTTCAATTAAGTCTTAAGAAACCCAAGCGGTAAAAACTGAGTCAAGACTATGTGGAAAAGATTTAAATCTTGTTAGCAATGAGTTTCTTTATTACTCAAGAAGGTCTGTCCGTTTGTTTAGTATTTTTACGCACTCAGCAAGGATGTTTGACGCTGAAAAATACAGTCTGCAAGATACGGCGGCCTTCATGCATGTTCTCCGACTACCTTTCAGGACTAATTGTTTAAAAATTGCCTCTAATGGTGCACTTTACTTTGCGAATGAACATATCACAACTGATTCATCTAGGTAACATCGTACTTGTTTCAGGCTAGAAAACTGAGTGATTACAGATACGCTGAGAATGACTGTCGGTACTAAATGAAGACTACCAGAGAACTGGGATACAAAAATGTATTTAACCCGAAAACCGTACTGAGTAGAAGGCCTTTCTTTTGACAACATTCAAGATGAGAAACGGTTCAGGGTCACCAAGATTTGAAAATCTAGCTGGTTATCTGAGCTTGTCGACAGTCTGAATTCGGAGTAAAGGAGAATTTAATTGTATTAAAACAAAGTCACTAAACAAAGACACGGGTTGAGAGACACAAATATTTATCAGTTTCCTTTCAATGCAATAAAGAGATGATGAAGAAGTTTTATACAAAAATATTAAAGGTCAGGCTGCCACGCTCTGAAAGATAACACACTCGCGTACACCACAGCTGGCCTGCAGTAGCCACAGAACGCGGACAGTGACTAACTCACCCGGAAGGCTCAGCCGCTTTCTCAAGTCATCGTGTTATATCTGTTCCAAGAACTTCATTAAAGAAAACACAGCAGATCTAATTTCAGAACAGTTTGCAACTCCTGAGATATCTGGATTCAATCTTGCACCACACAAGGCTCTCTAAATCAGAATACAAATGACAATACTAAAATACGGCCCCCAAGATAAATGGCGAAGAGGTAGGAAGGTCAATGTGAACAGGAAGGAAAGGAGACAATGGGACTTATTCCAAATGTTTCTGGAGCGCTGGAATAATGACCATTTTAAGAAAGAACATCTCTCGTTAAAAGAACAAGTTATATTCCTAAAACAGCTAAAGAATAGAAATAGAGATTCAATGATGAGGAAAAAGACAGTCAGCTTTAATTTTCCTCATGGATTCACTTGTGACCCAAGCAGGCAGGTCTTCAGTCCCTGAAACGAGCAGGATTTAGAAGGATCAAAAAAAAAAAGGCCTGGTGCCCACACCTGCACACTCAGAGCAGAAAAACCAGGACTTGTGCTGTCTCGCCAGAGACACTACATTTCCAGACTGCGAATCCCCAAACCCGGGCCTGACCATCGGCGGCACTGAGGACACAGCAAATGAATGAATGACTTAGTGAACTCAAGTGATAACAGTGCAAGGCACAACTCCATTTCCTCCTTTTCACTGCTTAAGTGATTAAAGCTTCTTCCAGGTTCAAAGAAAAGAGAGAAAGAGAGAGAGAAAGACTTCAGTGTTGGGAGTATTTTAATGCTTTTTACCTAATTCTCTGGAAAATCATAATTCTAATTCAGAAGGAAGTCATGGTCAATTTTTACACATCTTCATTGTTACATATATACAAAAGAAATAAGAAATATTTCAATTACAAGAACTTGTGTGAGGTTCATTTGAAACTCGCTTCCGAGATTCCCGCACTACACCTGCTGCCTAGAAATTCTGTACAACCACTGAAAAGACCTCGACAAGTTTAAAATCTTAGTGTGACAAAATACTAAGAGTCTGATGAACAGGATAATCACTCCATTCTCTCATCCTGTATTAAAGGTGTCCTCAAATCAAACAAAATCCCAAGTTGGGCAGGGCTGACCACATTGCTGCTGAATGTTTGACGTTGTATGTAACCGGGGCCCCGGTCTTACCAGCTCTTCACAAAAGGAAGGCTTCTCCCCAAGAACGCTGGGAAAATGTGTAGCCGGACACTAGAAAACGTTCTGGGTGTTAACAACATTCACAGCACGTACACTTCCACAAGGCTTCCCAGCAAATCATTTTCTCCTAATACTGTTCTAGTTCAAATCCACCCACCACCCAGTGGGGAACTGGCAGCTACACGGTTAGGGCCATTCAGTCTACTTGGGACATGAGGGGGTGTGCAGAAAACCAAAACTTGAATGAACACCCTCTCTCAAGGCCTGGATTTTTCTCCTGGAGTCGGTGGCTTCAAAAGGGACAATCTCATGAAGATCCCTATTAGCCCCAATTCAAAGGCAAGGTAGGGCAAGCGCCTCAGCTAAGGGCACAACTTTCCAGGGAGCCGTGGCAGGCGGGGGAGGGGGGGGCAGGGATGACAGCAGCTGGCAGACTGAAGGGCTCGGTGGCTGCAAGATGACAACCAGTCTAAAACATGCAAACGCCAGGGGTGGAAGAGAAAGGATGCCAAGGGTGTGAATAACCAAGCAGCTGACCCAGCTGAACTCGGCAGATCCTTCATACAATCACGAAGAAAGCAAAAGGAAGGAAAAGGAAAGTATACCTTGCTTCAGCGGAGCGCGCCTTACCACTAAAGAACTCCGGGTTGTGTCAAAACCATCCTCACCCAAGAAAGGGAGAAACTGAAAGAAAAAGCAGAACACGCCATTAACGAGGCCTGAACCCTGACTGCTCTTCCTGGGCGGAAGCCAACACCGATGGATCCATGCGCCCCACCGCACACAGGTGAGATGTTACAGCCTAGGGCTCCCGGTACCAACCCCGGTGGTCAGAAGCTGGCCACCGGCCCATGCCTCAGTTTCCCCATTTGTAAATACAGGGCCGAAGGGCAAGAGGGCTTCCTGCGCTGCTCGCACCCTAAGTCCTGTCTTCTCCGGAGGTCCCGGCAGCAGCGACCAAGCTCCCACCACTCGGGGGCTGGCTCGGGAAGGCCTGGGGGGAAGGCGGGGGGCGGGGAAGACCCGGGCGAGGGGAAGCCCGGGCTGACGTCAGCGGGCTCAGCTCCCTGTAGATTTGATCGGCTCGGGGCCGGGGCAACTAACGGGCCGACACAGAGCGCCCCACGGCCACATCGGCGGCTGGAGGCGCCCTGAGGCTGGGGAGGGGCGCCCGAGGTACCCGGTCGCCAGCGGCTCGCCGGTTCGCTCGCCTGCTCTCTCACTCACCTCGGGCGGCGGGGCGTCTTCCCTTCCCCTGCCTAGTTAGCCCGCGTCCCCAGCCAGCGACGGCGCCCCAAGCCCACCGCCCTGGTATTTACCTTCGACTCGCAGCCCACGCGCAGCCAAACCTGCTACCTGGGCCCGCCCCCACCTGCCCCGCCTCCGAACCACACGAGGGGGAGGGAGAGAGCGGGGGCGGAGGGGCAACCGCCGCACTAGCCAATCACAGCCAGAGTTGCGTTCTTGCGCACTCTCTGATTGGGTCAGCCGGTGACAGACCTTCCTCCAATGGCTGCCTGCCCGGAGAGGACTGTAGGGACTTTCCGCTCTGTCAAGCTCGGTGGAGCCAAAGGGAAAGCCGAGGGGAGCAGGGGAAGCTGGAGAAGCTGGGGGCGGAGAACTCAGGTGATTGGGCGGAAGACTGGGTGCCGCGTCGCCATTGGCTGGCACCAGAGCCGGGGCGGGGCATCGTGCTTCCCTCGCTCCACCTCCCATGCTCGGGTCCTGGGTGTAGGCTTAGCTGTCAAAACTCGCGCAGACTGAGTTTGGGGCTGCGTTGGGGAGCAATCCACAGGAGAGTTAGGAAAAGAACTTCAGGATCGCGGGGAAAAGCAAGGCTTTAGAATGAACCCTAAGTGTGAATCCTTTGTGCTTTCAATAAGGAGTTGCGTGGCATGGAGAACTTACAACCACGCTGAGACACAAGGTCCTCATTTGTAAAGTGGAGAAAAATCTCATCACTTGTCTTGCAAAGATTGTTGTGAAATACCGCGTGTAAAACTCCTGACGCACAACAGGCGCTCAGTTGCATCAGATTTCTTCCTCTCCTTCAGATTCAGCCTGGGACCCCTGCTGCTTCTGAACCTCGGTAGCCACCTATCCCTGGCCAGAGGGAGGTTTCCCTAGGATGGTGAAGAAGGGATTTCCAGATGCCGCCTCACTCAACTCTGCACCCCTGGCCACCAGCCAGGACGCAGGGTGTAGTTAAGGATCTTTCAATTAGAAGGGAGGTTTGTGATTCCCAAAAGCGCTCAAAATATTTAAGGAAGGGCTTTTTATAATCAGTCCCAGAGCCTTGCAGCATGCTTTGCTGCACTGGATACTCCCGTTAATTAATTCTTTCTCCTTTGACATTTTAAGTACCAATTATAGGAGAAGGTGATTAATAGTGAGGAAGGAAGAGGGGCACGTGTGTGTATGTGTGTTTAATCATGAGAGGGGGAAATTTCCCCAGTGGGAAGTGGTATCTCTGAAGATCTGGGGAGTTTAAACCAGTGAGTACTTTTTTTAAAAAAGTCACATGACTAATTACTAACGGTACAGTAAACACCCTGTCCCTTGCCATGTGTACCCAGAATGAATTGGACATCTTTTGAAAACCTAAGCTTCAGTCCATGCTTGTCCCTCCCTAGTCCATCCTTATCTCGTTTCTCAGGCTTCATGACCACACTGCGTAGAAAGCAATAACATGGGACAAACAGCCCTGGCTCACAGCGTGGCCATAGGTGACACCGTTCTCCTTCCAGATCTAGATTCTCCAGTAAAGTGGTAGGGGTCAGAGGTCACAGGCCAGCTGTCTGGGAGAAACAACCAGCCTGAAGACTCTTTCTTCCAGACCCATACAGAGAGGAGGCGGAAGAGGAGTAGGAGAGAACAGTGTCGAATCCTTGTAGACAGGGCTGGCACGCTCCCTTTCTCCTCTGCCACACCCCATCATCATTCCTACTATTCCTCCCGGCACACTTCTCTTGTTTACATTGACTGCCGGCCCTGAGGCATTTGAGTTTGCTGCCCCTGGACTAGGACATCCTGGCCATCTCTGTGATGATGTGTTTGGTGCTGCTGGGCCCTCTGCTTCAGTCCTGCTTTCTTCTGCACCAGCCGTGGTCAGATCCCTGGCTCAGTCCTCCTGTCACACGTCCCCTGACACTATCACACAGTGTCAGGGCCTGGTTTCCTCTAAGAGAAACTCTTCCAAGCCAGGCCCGATAAGCAGGGCTTATCTCAATGACCATCTCCTATGGATTGGTAATGGCTGCCTAGAACACTGTTGAATGCAATTCTGAAGCTGTATTCAGGCTCGCAGGGATGCGACAGGGAGGAGTAGTATAGTGCTATTATTTGCGATCCTTGATAAGCTGGCCTCTCCTTTTACAGATGGAAGATTAAGGTCCCAAGAGGGAAAATAACTTGTCCCCAGTCACCCAAGAGACGAGCTGAGCCCCTGCTTTTCCTGATTTCAAGCCAGGGCTCTTTCTACCTCTGTTGAAATGAATTCTACAGCTGAAATACCCATCCCCTCTGCCTTCCAAATCTTCCCCTCGTTAAAGGCCCAGCTAAAGTCCACCATCTTTGAAAGGTCTTTGCCGAGGCTCCAGGCCCTGCCAATCACCTCTGTCTATCCTGCCTTCACCCAACCGATGGTGACCAGGAAACAGGGCAGCTACCAGGGAGGGGACACCCTGCCCTCCGGCAAGGAAGGCACACCTTAAGGAATTACACGATCAGTTATTGCTGAGGTTAGCACGAGTCCCAGAAGGCAAACTGCTCCGAGCACACAGAGAAGGCTGATGGGCACTCGGGGAAACCTGTCTGAGGAAACCCCCTTTCAGATGACACAGGAAGATGACTGGCAGTCGGGGATGAAAGGGAGCCACCAGGGGAAGGGAACAGGAATGCGTGTGACGTGTTGAAGGAACCACTAGAGGCAGAGAACAGAAGGGGTGGATGCAAAAGGGCCAGTCAGGCGGGGCCCTGAGCCACAGCAGGTGTTGGCCTTTGTCCCAAGAGTGGTGGGACTCCTCTGAGGGGCTCTAAGCAGGATGGGTGACTGTATTTCTAAACCGTCTTGTGTGGTTCTCTTATTGCACACTGCGGGGGCGAGCGGGGGGGCAGCAGGAGGTCTTTGAATGGAGCTGTGTCTCGGGAGCTGGGGACCTCCTGGTAGCCTGCCAGGGGCCTAGGACTTAGAGTAACATCTAGCGAGGACTCATCAAACCTCAGCAGCACGGTTATTCATTACTCACCCCCTGTGCTTCCCAAACGGGTATCACAGACCACTTCCCACTGCCAGCGTCACCAAATTCAGTGAGTGTGTCCCACTGCCCATTCGGCATCTCCATGCCCCACAGCCTCAAGTGAACTCCTGATATTCCCCCAGTCCACCGCAACCCTCTGCCGCCCATCTCAGAAAAAGGCCACTTCCAGCTATTCACCCAGCCTCCCAAGGTCCAGCCGTTTCCCATCCCTCCTGTGAACAGGTGCATGCGGAATGAACTCTAAACCACAGTGCTACCTGGACCAGGCATCCTCCTAGGCGAGGATGCCGTACCCATGATTCCCAGCGTGGTCGGTGTTTCAATCAGTGGAGGACCTGAGGGTCTGCCATGTCAGGAACGGCCTTCTCTCAGTCCTTCTCAAAGTCCCAGGCCACTCAGCGAGCGGGAGCTCCGGGTGCAACTGAGCGTTCTGTCTGGGGGCCTTTCCCCTGGTCCCCTAAATGCTCTTTTGGATGAGATAAAAGGGATTACTTTAATCATCTTTAAACTCACCCCGCTGCACTATAACTCTGCCATGTCCTGTGGGAGCTATTTGCTCTTATCAATGACAAACGATTTCGGTGGGATCTGGAAAACACACGCCTAGGGAAAAGGGGGCCGGCGCTGCCCAATGGGAACCCCATTCTGAGCAGTAGCTGCATCAGGAACAATCCCATGTCCCGGGAAACCTTCCTTCCTTAGGAAGGGACACTGAACCATGGTGTTGGGGGAAAGGAGAGGCATTATTACAATCTGCCCCAACTTCTGTTTTCTGTTCCCTATAAGTAGGGTGGATACTCCATCCATTCAACACATATTTGAGCACCTACTCCACACCAGGCACTGTTTAGACTCTGAGGACACTGCAGTGGGCGTGGTCCCTGTTCTCCTGGAGGTGACGTGCTAGGGGACGGAAGAAACAGATGGACATACGTAGCTCCTGCTGGGAGAGACAGTAGCAAGTGAGGCAGGGGAGAAGAGAGTCACAGTGCCGGCTGTTTTAGGTGGAGGGCTCCGGGAAGGACTGACTCCCTTAATGAGGTGACGTTTGAACAAAGACCTGAAGGAAACAAGAAAGCCGCCCTCCATCTAGGAAAGAGTGTTTCTATAAGAGGAAAGAGGCAGGTGCAAAGTTCTGGAAGCAGCAGCGTGCTTGGTTAGCATCGTCAAGGAATGGCCAAGAAGCAGTGTGGCTGGAGCGCAGAGAATGGGCAGAGGGGAGGCGGAGGGGCGGGGGGAAATGCAGGGGTGGGCCAGGCATGCCTGAGACCTTGGCTTTCACCCTGCGCCAGATGGGAAGCCCTGGAGAGTTTAGATCAGAGCAGGGGCTGGCCTCACTTTTGTTTAAATGGGCTCACTCTGAGGGTCAAGGGCAGAGGCAGGGAGACCAGTCAGGAGACTGATACAGCAAGGGAGTCAAGGGGGGCTCCAAAGGAGCCCCTGGTTTCCAGGGGGTGGGGCAGAGCAGCTGAGGAGGAGGGGGACATGAGACTAAAAATAAAAAGGATGCAGATCTCCTGTGGGAAGGGTGTTCAGGGTGAATGACTGAGGGGAGGAGGTGCAATGCTCAGGAGACCAGATTTGTGAATTGTCCGAGCAGCGATGATAGGTGGGGTTAAATTTAGAGCAAAACAAAAAGAGGAAGGGAGCCCAAAATCTTGGATTGCCAGTCTGCACAGCTGCGGTCCCTCCCCGGGGGAAATGTTGCTCATGACCTTGCCGTTCACCTGGAACCTGCCAGCCGGGGCCTGAGGCTATGCGCTCCCACAGGTGCAGAGGATGCCAGGTGTGTGCTTCACCCCCGGGCTGCGGCACCCTGCGCGGTGCGGGGGGGGGGGGCGGGGGCAGGCGCGAGCGTGTTGGTGCAATAACGAAATGATGCTGTCGTCTCCACTCAGCCTGCTTGGAGTCTGATCCTGCAGCCCACGTCTCTGAGGGTGTGTTCATTTTGGCATCTGGTTTTGGTGCTGTGGGGGGAAAACACTCAGATTGACTTTTTTTTTTCCTTCTAGGATGATGGTGAATATCATTAAAGCCTGAAGCTCTTTTAAAAAATTCTCTTGCTGATAGCTTTTTCCACACAAATGTGTTCTTAGCCACAAATGAGGACTCTGCTCCTGGAGGGGCCATGGGTCCCAGTGCACACCTTTCAGGCAGTGTCCCTATCTGAGAACTTTAAGATTAAAATCCTCCCTCGTGAGCTACCTGCACGGGCCTAGAATGCTTTAGGTGATCTGTTGAATTTCTCTGTTGGGAGACTCCTCCTCTGACCCTGACAGCAATCACGTACCTAGACCTCAGTACGGCTCTGTCCTGAGCTCTCTGGAGCTCTCCTTCCTCCACGATCTCTCCAGGTTATGTCTTCCAGGCCCAGGGACCCCAGTCCCCTCCTGACGCCGAGAACCCCCACGCTCTTCTCTCTGGCCGCGACTTCTCCCCACAGGGGCCAGACTCACACCATAACTCGGTGTCTTCACTTGACTTCTGTACCTTGGTGTCTCCGACTCGACAATCCAAATCAGAAGTTCCTCCCACTCCGAGCTGGGTTCCTACCTGTGGTCTCCAGCTTCCCAGTTACTCAAGTCGGAAACCTCAGAAGTCATCCTTGATTCTTCCCTTTCCCTCATCCCTCTCATCCAGTCCATCTGTAAGCCCAGGAGCATCTGCCTCTAGACCGTCTCTAGAATCCACCTCCTCTCTGCCTCCGGTGACGCCACCTTAGGCCAGCCAAGTGCTTCTGACCTGCAATAGCTCCCAGGTCATCCTAAGCGGTCTCCCTACTTCCTCTTCCCCTCATCCTCGGCCCTGTGCATTCTAGTCCCTTCTCCACCCGGAGTGGAA
>PVJI01012965.1:0-49445 GCA_004026765.1 Micronycteris hirsuta | reverse complement strand
AACATTACCCAAGATCAAGAATAAGGAAAGAATCTTACAAGCAGCAAGAGAAAAGGAGACAGTTACCTACAAAGGAATTCCCATAAGACTGTCAGCGGATTTCTCTAAGGAGACCTTCCAAGCAAGAAGGGGCTGGAGAGAAATATTTCAAATCATGAAAAGCAAGGACCTACAACCAAGAATAATCTATCCAGCAAAAGTGTCATTTAGAATGGAAGGGCAGATAAAGTGCTTCTCAGATAAGGTCAAGTTCAAGGAGTACATCATCACACAGCCTTTACTATATGAAATGTTAAGGGGTTTTATATAAGGACTCATGAGAGAAGGCACCAAGGCCAGATCAGCTACCGGGGAACTCAGATCAGCCACAGCGAAGACGCTTGTGAGGTAAGCAAGCAAAATACAACCAGAGAAACAAATTATAACCAGAGACATTGAAATTTAGAACATTCTGGCAGTAACCAGAGGGGAGGGGGAAGGCGGTAATGGGGGCAGGGTATTCAGGAACTGCTATAAAGGACACATGGACAAAACCAAGGGGGAGGGTGGAAGCAAGGGAGGGAGGTGGGTTTGCCTGGGGTTGGGGGTGGGGGTAAATGCAGACAACTGTAAGTGAACAACAATAAAATAATAAAAAAAAAAAAAGAAGATGGAATACTAAAACAAATGCAATTCACTAAGAGAAGACGGGAAAAGAAGAAGAGCAGAAAAAAGGACAGAGTAAATATAAAATAAACATTAACATGGGAGACTTAAATGCAACATGGCAATAATTATATTAAATGTAAATGAACTAAACATACTTATTAAAAGAAAATTACTAGACTGGTTAGAAGTAACGAGGCCCAAGGTTCTGGCCAGGTTGCTCACTTGGTTAGCGTGTCATTCTTATATGTCAAAGTTGCAGGTTTGATCTACAGTCAGGGCATATACGAGAGTCAACCATTGAATGCATAGGTAAGTGGGATGACAAATCAGTGTTTCTTTTTCACTTTCTCTCTCTCTCTCAATAAAAATGTTGTTTTAAATAGTAAGAACCAATTTCAGGCTGTTTCTAAGAAACCTATTTTAATTATGAAACATAGTTTGAAAGTGAAGATATGGAAAAGAAATTACACATCTAATATGCATAAAAGGTGGTACATAATTTCCAGAGAAGGCCCCATCAATGTCCACCTTGTCTAGACAAGCAGGCTACTGTCCACATCAGATGTACCCTCTGATCCCCTTCCCTGAAATGTAGGCTGGCTCGAGAGACTCATGTAATGAATAGAGTGTAACAGATATGACACCGTGGGACAACATAGCCTACCTTTCATAAACCTGCAGCTCCTGCCTGAGATGCTCAGAAGGCTTACTTCATTGCCACTCCCCTTGTGGAACCAAGCACCATGCGGCGAGAAGCCTGGGCCCTCCCTGTTGGCATGAGCCGAAGGGGCAGAACGGGGATGGAATTATATGAGATCCCTCATAGGGACAAAAACATCTGGAATAAAAGGGAAGTATTTCACCCTAAAATTCCCTAACTTTGGTGTTTTGGGTTTTTTTTTTGTTCGTAACATACTGGGCTTAATCAGTAAGCATGTGGTCAGTTGAGGGCCCAGGAAAGGAGTGGGTGTCTAGCAGGCTGGAGTAAATGTCATGTATATCATAATAACCATTCATGAAGTCATTTCCACAACACCACTCTGTCTGAAGTATCTTCCTAAAACCGCTAGGGAGTAACATTGGTTTTCCCACCCAGAATACTCTGAAGTGAATTTGACTGATGCAGTAATGACATTAACTTCAAAGCCCCTCGGTGTCCCAGGTTGAAAACCCCTTTACTCTTCTATTTCTCACCCTAAATTATGTCCAGGCACGCTGTGTGACATAATACATGTGAGAATCAGGAATGAGATTAAGTGACAACATGAAAATACTAATAAAATACATGGATACTTTAAATAAAAAGTCAACAATGTAGTGATGAGTTGATTTCAATATAAACACCCTCTCATTATCATATTAAAATTCAAAAGCATTATATTTCAAATATAATAAAGTGCAGATCAAATTAGTTTTGCCCTGGTGAGTAAAAGTTAATGCAAACTAAAGTCTAAAGGGGTTAAAGTTAAAAATCAGTTTTTCTTGACCTAGGGAGTTAATTCTTAAGTCTGAAATTCTTAAGTTCAAAATCTATCCTCCCTAATTTAGTGTTCTTTCATCTTTCAGGTACAGGACCTTTTAAAAAAATGTTAGACAGAGGCAAAGGAAAAGAGAGAATAGATTGGCAGATTCCCAGATGTACCCTGACCAACTATGTGCTCTGACCGGGGATGGAACATGCAATCTTTTGGTGTACAGATGACACTGCACCCAAATGAACCACCGGGCCAAGGAGTAAAGGACTTCTTGATGCCTCAGGAAAGTTGTTTATTCATCAGCTTCTTCCTGAGCTGTCTCTCTTTGGGATGGGTTTAGTCCTTTTGGTGCATTAAGTGGTATTGGTTCAGTACAATTCCCTGTACACATCCCTCAGATTTGGAACCCAATTCTGATGTGTGAAGGCATTTTTCTACTCCACCAAGAAATTCCTGGACACAAGCTGGCTATCCTACAATTTAACTCAATAGGATACTATCTATCAGGGAATAGAATCAGATTCCACAGATTAAGAGCTCAGTTTCATAAGACCACCCTCCATTTCAGTTGCCAATGGTGAGTTCAGGTTGTTATCTATACTTCTGGTCAACCAGCTATAATCAGAAGTTCCCATGATTCACTTTGTGTGTTTGATTGATTTGCCAAAGTGAATCATGGGACTCAGGAAACCCATTTACACACTAGATTACTTGTTATTACAAATGATATTAAAAGATTTATCTCAGGAAAAGCCAGGTAGAAGAGATATACGGGACAAGGTATGCAAAAAGGCCCGGGAGCTTCAATTCTCTCTCTGAGCGTGCCACTCTCCCCAGATCTCTGTGTGTTCATCAACTCTTCAAACTCCATCCTTCTGAGTTTTTATACAGGCTACATTACACAGCATGCATGCATGATTAAATCATTGGCCACTGGCAACTGATTCAACCTCCAGCCCCTCTCCACTCTGCACATTTCAGAGGGAGGAACTGAAAGTTCTAACCCTCTAATCACATAGTTGGCCCCACTGGCAACCAGCTCCCAATATTTTGAAAAGCAGCCTCATTAACATAACAAAATACACCTTTATTGCTCTCTTTTCTTAGGAATGGCAAGAGAGGATGAAGACCAGAAATACATCTTGAAATATCACAATCCATTTCTAAGATGCTGAACACACAAGATTATTATAACCGTGGCTCCACAATCACCAAAATGAGAAAACAAGACAATCTTCAGCCTCTAGCATAGTGACTGCAGCCAAAGTAGATTCTACAGACCCATACTAAAAGGTATTAAAGGCCACAGGACAAAAATGTAATGTCTGAGGGAAGGAGAAATGATAAAAATACTTTTGGTTCGGCATCACCACAAGCAATCAGTTGATGCCTAGAACCAGAATTCATAAACTGTGAACTCAATATCAATTGGGTGAAATCTCCCAAGAAAATTTTTGTGTTGGCACTATTTGTTCACCATTTCTATGATGGTGTCTCTGAACTTACTGTCTAATTTCTCAGAGTGCATTTGAGATACTGTTGCTTACTTACAAAGTTTAGAAATTTGAAATGATAGGAATTCAGTCATCAGGTATTATTTGAGGTGCACATCTTTTCCATCCATTGTATTGAACAACTTATTTCACTTGCCCTTTTGTTCTGCATTGGGACTTTGGTATCGCCCGAGGGTGAGTTCTGCCTAGTAACACAGATGCCATATTATTTTACCAGAAGTATTTCCTAGTTTGTGCTGCTACCTTTGCCTCTTATATTAGAATTGCTTAGAAAAGAATTTCAGCTCCACATTGAATGTCAATACTATCAACTGGATATCTACTTGTGAAAGAGTAAAGCTGAACCCCCACTTTATACCATATACAAAAGTTAATTCAAAATGAATCAAAGCTCTAAATGTAGACCTAAATTGTGTCCTAATTGAAAGAAGCACACAAATGGCCACATACTATGTGATTCCATTTATAGGAAACGTCCAGAACAGACAAATCCATTGAGATAAAAGTAGATTAGTGGTTGCTAGGGAGTAAGAGAAAAAGAGTTGAAGGGAGTAGGGAATCACTGCTAAAGGGTAGGGGGTTACTTTTGGGGGTGATAAAAATGCTCTGGAATTAGTGGTGATGGCTGTACAACCTTGTAAAATAATAAATTGCATACTTTAATAGAGTAAATTTTATGGTATGTGAATTATATTCCATTTTTTTAAAAAGTACTTTCAACATATTCTTGAACCAAAGCTGTAACTAATATTATACTTATGAATTGCCTGTCCCTGGGGTCTTGTGTGGACCAATACCATTACTATATTCCTCAACATGCTGTCTTTCCTCCTCCCATAAATTCACCTGATACATTCTCTTGGAACCAGTTGTATTAGATTTTTATAACAGCAAGTGTTTATTCGGCTCAAGATTCTGGAGGTTGGCAAGTTGAGCTAGGCTTAGCTGAGCAGTTTTTCTGGTCTTGGATGGTTTCAGGCATCTGCTGTCAAGTTCTGAGCCAACTAGGGACTACCTACCTAGTCTAGGGCAGCCTCAGTAGGGTAGGTCATCTTCACTCTACATGACTGTTCATCCACCAAATAAGGTGGGATTATTGTCATGGGACAGTAAGGTTCCAAGAGCAAGGAGAGGAAGTATGGCTAGAAGAAAAGATACATGTCACTTCCATTGCATTCTATTGGCCGAAGAGAGTTATGAGGCCAGCCAAGGTTCAAGGGAAGGAAAATGATTTTCATTGCTTGATGGGAGGAGCTACAAAGACACATTGTAAGGAGTGTGTTTTCAGGAAAGGGTAAAGGATACTAGGCATTTGTACAATTCACCACTTCCTAGAGCAGAAGTCTTGGGACAATAGCTGTGCGGTGAGTGGGTCCAGGGCACAAGGGAGTGGGGGGGGGGCACCGGGTTCCAGGAGGGCATTTCTAAGAGAGGGATGGGAAAAGGAACGAACAGTTAACCTGAGCAGTCAGATGAGACTGAAAGGAGTTTTGGAGTTCTTTCAGAAAATACTGGGATGGAGCCCTGGCTGGTATAGCTCAGTGGATTGAGCGCGGGCTGGGAACCAAAGGGTCCCTGTTTGATTCCCAGTCAGGGCACATGCCTGGGTTGCAGGCCAGGTCCCCAGTGAGGGTCATGTGAGAGGCAACCATACATTGCTGTTTCTCTCCCTGAATCCCTCCCTCCCCCTCTCTCTAAAAATAAATAAATCTTTAAAAAAAAAATAAAAAAAAAAAAAAGAAAATACTGGGATGGATTGCAGGATCATAAAAAACAATTACTTCATTATGGGGTGGATGGGTAACACAATACAATTGTATAAGATGGCCAAATGTCAGCAAAGAGTAAGCTGTAGAGGGTGTGCTCTGCTTAAAACATTCAAATTATTAGTTTCAGAAAAAATAAAAAGGATTTTAAATATATTAAATATAGTATAATATAGAGTTCATTGTATACAGCGCAAAGCAAAAGTAGGTTTACAGTTGTGAGTATGTGAAACAGTTTATTTTTGTATCATTATTTATTAATTATTGTTTTATTTTCCATACTCACAACTGTAAACCTACTTTCACCTCACCCTGTATATCATCATATTTACATATTTACTTACATATTTCCATGGTCATAATAATCCAAACATTGAAAAATTATTTAACAACCCCCAAAATATGCAATGCAAGCACAATAGAATAAAGTGTGGAGAGACATATGCTTGGGGATCAGAGAACAACATGAAAGCTGAGCAGCCAAAATCCAAGAATCAATAGAAAATGCGAAACATCCCAGTACTGTGGTAGGAACTAAAAAATCTCTGATTAACTGGGAAAATTGCAAGCTGCAAGCTAAAAAGCATGGATGCAAAATTAAGCAGTAAATGTTAGAGACTTGGAATGTCTCGTATATTATACTAGTACACTATATCTGTCTAAAAATAAGAGTATTTGAAAAAATCTAGGCAAAGTAGTGCAAAGTTTAATTCCAAACATGTGCTAATTCCATTTAAATAAACATGGAAAGCAGTTTTAAGATTTTTCATTGCACATGGTCAATCTTTGTGGCTGCCCTTAAAAATAGTAGTTAATGTAACCACAAAATGATAATGATATTAAAACCTCAAAGTTTATTGGGAAGGTTTCCAAAATTTATCAGAATTTGCTCGACATGACTCTATCCATAAGAATGGATTTAAAAATCATTCCAGGACAATTATCCTTCTCCTCCTTTAAGATAAATTTGGTAACTTTGTCTTAAGTAGGGCTTTCTATTTTAAGGACTTCATATTGAAAAAATTAGTATGTGTAATTTCATACAAAGTCTACCATAGCAGAACATGAAAGCAAACACATTCCTGAGTGACAAAATAATCTCTTCATCCTCTAGTTTGGGCCCAGGTACTTATTTGTAGCTCAAAGGCTTTATAATTTTTTATAAAATAAGATTACCCATAAATCTTTCCTGTCAGAAAACCAACAGTAATTGACAGAGTTTTTTGGGTCTTGGCTTCCTTGAAGCAATTCTCTTTCAGTTTCTGAGAACCACGTATCAGGGCTTCTCCTCGCGGCCGTTAGATTGATGTACTTGCTAGTAGGGAGGGAAACCTGTAAAATGAGGAACTGGGCAGAGCCTTCGTTCACGCTGGCAGACTGCTGAGGCACACCTGAGCTTTGGTGAAGTCTTCACTGTGTGATTTCCTCATTTTAAGTAGAGCTTGTGGTTAATAAACAAAATGTATCTCAGGGACAGAATCACTCTGTCCTGTCGAACAGACCGCATCTTCAGGACCACTGGGAAACCAAGCATCTGTCCTGTGGTTTTTGAGGCCAGCAATAAGAAATCAAACCAGTTTATCTGCTGTCTTGAGTCTCACTCCAAAATTCTAGATGGGCAGTTGAGGGGAGCTGGATTTTAACAAAACTTTTCTAACAGTTTTAAACTACCTTGGTATGAATAGATTCTATAAAAAGAACATGAGTCTGGAGGTTAAAGACACATTTTTAATTTTTTTCATTTAATTGAGCAGACAGCTATTGGTATCTACTACGTGCAGGGGCCAGGACAACAGAGCGAGGCTTTGCTAAAATGAGTAGTCTGCAAAGCCAGCCCTGAAGATCTTCCTTTAGTCATGGAACCAGGTGTTTAGCTAGGGTTTGCAAACTCATGGCCTGTAGGCAAATTTGGGCTACAGCCCTGCTTTGTTTGCTTGTTTTGTTGAGTTTCTAACTTGAGTGCTTTAAGCTGGACATGCACTCCTTAGCTCATTCTTTGCTGGCTGACATTTGACCACTCTGTACAGTTATATTACCCGCCGGACCCATGAAAAAAACTGAGTTTTCAACTCTGATATAAGGAAAAAAAAAAAGCCTAAATATATCACGTTGGAAATGAAGTAAATTGGAAAGCAATGTGTTATAGAGGAACACAGATTTTTAATCTGAAAGAGACTCATATGAATCCTGATATTGCTACTTAATATCTATGTGCCTTTAAGCAAGTTATAATACTTCTTTGAACCTGAGTTTTCTTAACCATAAATGAAACTAAAAATACTATCTTATCATGTGGCTTCAAGAATTCACATAAGATCTGTCACATTAGGAAGTTTCTACATAATTTGACACCCATTCCTGCCCTCTGCTGAAGGAGATACCTACCGAAGTTCAGAGGAAGGACTCATTAATTCTGGCTGGGTGGTTGGGAAACACTTCACAGAAGCAAGTGGTCATTTGAACTGGGCCATAAAAGATGGAAAATATTTCAAAGGACAAAGACCTGTGGGGTTTTCTAAGGTTTAGTGTCTTCTATTTTTGGGAAATAGAGAGCCAGGCCACTTGATGAGGTCTCTGTGGGGCCAGAAATGGTAGACAGTATCTCCACAAGGTAAGCACAGAGCAAGTCTGCAGCAGGCGTTGCTGTCTGTCACTTGCTTTCACACGCCCCTACTATGTGGTATAAAGCATCCCTGGCTATATTTTCAGGGTCTGGGATGGACCAGAAAGTCATTCCCTGATCCTTGCAGCTGAGATCTGGAGTATGAGGGCTTAAAAGGCCACTCATGGCAGAGTCATGAACAGAAGTATTAGGCCCTAGGGATCTATCCTATAGTTCCAAGCATGCACAGGTATTTCTTGAGAACAAACTCAGATACCGTTTTTTATTCAAATGATCTCTCCTAGGGTTCAGTGACAGGCAAATCATGTTTTAAATGGTGCTTAGGATTACTGGACTATATCATGTAATTCTTTCAGAGTGGTTTGTAACTTCTACAGGTGGTAGCGAACAACCTGAGGTGGTAGAAGAGCTTGTTGCCAGAAGGATGGAATTGCGGGTGGACGAGTAAGCGGGTTGTTCTGTGCAGATTCTGTAGCGTCTGAAGAAGTCATGATTTGTGTAGGGTGAGTATGAATAGGGCATTCCTGAGGCACCAGTTGAATTATTCCATCAGGTCCTCAGTCTGTAGCAAGTGATGATTAACATGTTTGTGGATATGAAGAAATTTGAATAGTGCTCTCAAAATCCAAGACAGTAACTTGGAGCAAGTATCTGAGATCAGGAAGATTAATATTTCAAGTAGATGAAAATCTTCCTTCATGACAAGGGTTGCAAAAGTCATGGCTGTGGGGAGACCGGGAGGATGGCGACGTTGAGGGGCTAAGCATGGCATTTAAGAAAGAGCATTCTTTATCATGTCTGGAGGATAGGTGATGTGCGGTCTCAAAGTCCCTCATGAGGGTGCCCAGAGGAATACAAGGGTTTGGAGTATGAAGTTCCCCCCACCAGTGGCCACGGTTATTATTTCTAGTGGACTCCGTTCTGTCCCTCAGATTGGTGACTTGAGCACTAAGCACCTGGCCTTACCACACCACTGGTGCCGATGCCCCTACTTGCTGATGCGTGCTGTTTTGAAGCTCCCATGAGACACCCAGCAAACAGCTACTTGGATGGTCACATTACATACCCCCAACTCAGTATGGGGACTAGATACTGCAATGTGAGTTTTGGCAAAGCCTTAGTCTTGTAGAAGTTGACAAATTCCAAGAATCTGAAGGATTCTAATGACCTAGAAAACTCGCCTTGTACTTTCCTAAGACCTTTTCTAATTCTCTAGTCAGTGTGTAGACCCATTGTACTCAGGTGGCCAGGTGAAAATGCAAAACTCAGTGTATGAAAGTCCACAAAACCAACTCCTTAAAGGGTTAACTTACCGCGACAGCACATCCTTGCTGATAAAGCTGTCAAGCATGATTAGCCTGTGTTCAGGAATCTGGGGTCAGCCCTGCATCCAGAGTTACCCACTTAAAAGCTGCAAATCACCCATCATTCCAGTACTTCAGAAAAATAGCAACTCATTGCATTCCCCCTTGATTGCTGAACCTTGGGTATCTGTAGGCAGCCGCTTTTGCCATCATATGTAGGGAAAATCAATGGACTCCCCATAAATCCCTCAGAATGCAGGAGTATGAGCAGGTTTTAGTTTCCAACACCTGAAAATCAGCAAATAGCTGTCTCACTCCATGTTTGTTTTTGTTTTTCTTTTACCACAGTGCTGTATTCGCTCCATGCAGCACTCGGGATGTGGCCATTGATCCCCCCTTGGATGACAAGCAGCAGGATCTGGATCCCTGTGTAGCACATGGGATATTCAAATTTATTTCTGCAGGGAGTCCCTAATGTGCCTATCGAGGTCCTTTCCTGTTGGACTAAAACTATCAGAGAGGGTCTAATACAGGTAAATCTTCAACACATGATAAATTCACATGACAGTTCATCCATGGGAGCTTCAAATAAAAATTCAAATTTTTAGGTAATAATAGACATCTAAAAACCAAGTTTCTACATTCCTTCATGGCAACAATCCACAAGACCTGAATAAAAACAACAAGTTTTACAGTGGCACGCTCTCTCCAAATGCCACAGTCTCCATCCCTCTCTGCTCTGTTACATAGACTACTCTCACTCATGTTCGCATTGCTTATCTTAATTTAAAGGGAGAGACAAGACAGAGGAAGTAGTATGATTAAAAAAAAGTGAGGTATAAAGTATGAATTACTCAAAAGGATATATACTAGGCAGTAAGAATAGAAAAATAGGCTGGGACTACAATGGAATGGGCTATGAAAACCACCCTAAGCAATTGAGGTTATTTGTTAGGTGATTTAAGACATTAAAGGCTTTCACTTAAGAGTTTAACAAAACATAAACTCCTTAAAAAGATAACTTCAGAAGCAGTGTGGAGGACTTCTTCTGTAAAAGTGAAAGACTAGAAGCAAGGAATTATAGAAAAGTGTACACAAAAATGACAGTATGACCTATGCCCTTGCTCACAGTGATGGAAAGAAGGGAAAGAGTATTGGAGAAAATTCAGAGATGGAATTCACAGAACTTGGCTGGATATGAGTGAGGAAATAGACAACTATAATGATTCCAGCCTAAGTGTCTGGGAGAATAACATTAATCCAGGACAGACTTCAAGGAGACTATAACTGGGAGAAAGATGAGTTCAATTCGAATGTGTTAAAAGGGAGGGAGTGGAAAATCATTTAATAGGGACACGTCCAGCAAAAGCAGCTGGGCAGAAAAGAACTAGATACAAGAACTTGGAAATTAACAACATAGCAATCACATTTGACGTCAAGACCTAGGTGAGATTGTCTAGGACAAGGAGAAGAGGGGCATAGAGAGCCTTCAGGGACACCATCCTTACAGAGATGGTGATGGAGGAAGGCCAATATATGAGACAAAGAAAACAGAGAGAGAAGGGGATGTAGTGAATATTCTCTGTTTGCCCTGCTAAATCCACTTGCACCCTGCTTTGTGCCCAGGGAAGCTGACTTGTAGGAGCAGCCGGCACAGGCTCCCTTGGCCTCTGGCATTGGGTCTGATTTGGCCAATGGGGAGCACGGGTGAAGATCAGAGGCTGGAAAGAGAGTGAAGCTGGAGTATTTATTCCCCTAGCTCTTCCTCTGATGGGTTGCCCCAGGTTAACCTGCCTCTCTCTGTCTGAAGTCCACAGCTGCTGTCAGGCGAGTCCTCTCCATGCAGCAGTTCTGCTAACTCCTCCCACCTCTCAACCCTAGTGGATGATCACAGCTCCACCTGTCTGTAGTCTCAACATACTGCCCCCTCCCTTGTTGGCTACCCCTCATCTTTGTAAAGAGCCCCTTGATTGCACTCCCTTCAATTACTCAGTGTGAATGTGCCATCTGTTTCTTGCTGGAATCCCAACTGATTCAAGGGGTAGGTCCAGGAGGGTGCAATATCCTGGAAGCCAAGGAAGAGAGTCCACAAATGCAACAGAACACCTAATGAAATAAAGACTCAGTAGAAGTAGAATGGCATTTGTTTTCAGAAGATTGGTGTGGGCACGAGTCAGGATGCAACGTTTGGTGGGGGGAAAGAAATGGCGAAAGAAAATAGAAGCAGTGAGTAAAAACTATGGCTTCAAAAAGGCCAGTGGTTTGGAAGAGAAAAAGGAGATAGAACACCAGGCTGAAACAGAACTAACCTATGCCTTTAAAATTAGGGAGAGATTGAACTAGCACTATAAAATTTCTTCTTTGTTGGGGGGCGGTCAATTGCTTCATTGTCACATGACTCAAATGGCTTCCTTAAATTAACAAGTCACCTTTTCCCTATGATTTTGACAGAAAGGTTTCAAATATGAGCAAGAGACAACTAAAGATGAAATGTGTAGTTCAGGCTTACCTCTCGGAGTCATTCCAGCTATTAATCATTTATAGGACACCCTAAGCCACTTCTAGCAAAATGATGATTCTTTATTACTTGTTAAAAATATTTACATTTTCCTCTACCAGCTGTATATAAGGAATTGATATTTTCTGAATTGCTAAGTCAATAACATCTTCCTGGAGCCATCAAAGGATTTGATAAACCAGCAAAACACAAGAGCCTGGGCTGCAAATAAGTGGGAGGCACTCAGGCTGTCAGGCAATTAAGTGGACCTGAATAAGCTGATGTAATTAAGCCTCTTACTGCATAATTATCTTTATTTTAAATGTGTCTTTTGATGAAACATCTGTTCCCTGCTCCAGATATTAAAAGAGGGGCCTATGCTTATGAAGAAAACAGAGCTTGTGAGGCCCTCACACATGCTGCCTGGGCTGCTCAGATCCAAGGCAACAAATGTTGTCATTTGTTCCATCTTTGCATGCAAGAGGCAGGTGTCCTCATGTCCTCAGCCCACATTGGCCTGACCTCCAAGCTCGCAGCAGCTGCCTGGAGCAGTGTTATACAAAGCAGCCCCGGCGTGCGGTGGGAGCACTCGGAAGCAAGGGGGCAGCTAGCTGCAAGGGCTAGTGCTTTGAGCATCTGCAAAGGAGATCAGATGTGTTGAGCAAGTGAAGGTGGACTCAGGTCCCTGTGTCCAGGCAGAAGTGCATGACCCGTCCTAGTCCCTTAATGAAAAGTGAGTGTGATTAGTGACACCTGGCTAATACAGGGCAGCATGATTGTGGTGAATGTCTGCGTGGGGTTTTGTCTGTTCTCAGTTCTGTAGGCCCCGAATTTGTACATCAGTTTCCTGTTTGTCTGAATCATGGATTTTGCATCACACTAATGGACATTTATGTGAGAAAGTCATAGGCTTTAGCAAGAATTAGATTTGGTTTTACATACTGCCACTGGTGCTGCCACTTGGGAGCTAGGTGACCAACCACTTGTTCTCTTTCAGCCTCAATTTACTCAACTCTAAATTGTAAATAATACCTGCCTTACAGGATGATTGTGGGAACTGAAAAATAGGCAGAGAGCCAAATACAGTGCAGTGAATATAGTTGCTGATCTGAATAAACTTTAGCTCCCTTCCCTTTCTCTGACCTATCTCTTCCTACTGCCCATGCCAGAGCCTAAAAGTCTGCTCCTTAGTAAATGTCAAAAAATAAACTGTCAAGAACACTGACCAGGGTTCTCTTTCAAGATGACAACACAAGAGAATCCTTAATTCACATTCTCTCACAGTTACACCAAATCTGTAGCTGCATAAGAAAAAAAATTTCTCTGAAAAACACCTAGAAGCTGAGTAGCTCAGCTACTCCTACGCCTCAGGCAAACAGGAGCAGGCCCACAGTGAAGTGAGGAGGAGAGACAGGAACACAATCTTGCCATAAACCCAACTCCCTGCATGGCAACCCACAGTTAGAAGGAAACTCAAAACCTGGAACTTCTCTCTGAGGAGCAAAGAGTTTCACCCCACATTGGTCACCCCCAACTTTTAAAACCTGCACCTGAGAGAGGAGCCAGCAAAACATCAAGCACTGATAGACAATGGGGCCCACGAGACCCACAAAGCTGTACCGGTCTGAGCAATGGCCCTCACAGGACTCACACATGGACCCACTGGCCCCAGGGCCCAGGGCAGGAGTGGCCAATCAAGGAGTGCCTGAAAATGAAAAAATAAAATAAAATAAAACACATCCTAAATATGGGGCGAAAGTTTCCAAGGAAACAATTGGAATAATGGCTATCACTTTCTAGTCTGTGATTATGTATTCATGTGTGTATACATGTATCAAAATATCAAAAGGTATATATTTCAAAACATGTACTTTCTGTCAATTAACTACTTCAAAAAAAGTAGTTAAGAATTAAATAAAAAGGTGGGGGGATGCCTGGACTTTGTGAGGAAGAGGTTCATTTGTTAGACTGAAAGCATTCACCTGAGGGGTATGCATCTTCTCTGACACACACTTGGGGGCCTTGCGGGGCACTCTCTAGGGGTGGAAACTGGAAATCACTATCTTCGTGCTCTCCCTTTGCCTTGCTTCAGCCACCGGCTACCATTTTTTGCCTTTAAAATCTCTAGGCTCTTTCTTTCTTTTCCCCCCTCCCAGAGGTTGCCATCTCTACACTCTCCCCGTCTTTCACTCCAGCCCGCGGGCGCCCTCTCTGAGCTCTCCCTCTACTTGCTCCGGAGCGCCAGCATCTCCCAGAGGGGAGCTCTTACGCACCTCTGGTGCCCCACTTTCGGCAGCTGCCACCAAGGATCACCTCTAGACTGCCTGGCACTGATGGACTGCAGGGCTTATGTTTGCAGTCCCATAGAACTGTATATATTTGCACACTTGAAAAACTACCGCATGAGGGTCTGGCTTCTAATCAGCCTGAATCTAGTGCTGAGATCCTCCCCTTTGGGACATGGACAGGTCTTGACGCACCTTCAGCTACTCGGAGCCACTAAAAATGAACCTGGCTGCTTGGAAAAAAATGAAAGTTTGACAGACAACCAAGAGCTAGGGCAGGGTTGAACAATAAGGTTCATTTTTTTACAGGAAGCCACTCCTTCAGAACTGGAAGAGGTGAATGTTTTATCTACTGCATAGAAACCAACCCAGAGATCCAAGCAAAATAAGAAACAAAGGGATATGTTCTAAATGAAAAAACAAGATGAAACCTCAGAAGAACACTGACCAGCACTACCTTTCTCTACAGTGTCCAGTTAAGTTGGGAAGCAAGGAGTCAGATCTTTGGAATAGGTGATGAATGGGATCAATAACAGCCTGGTGCATCTGGAGGAACCAGCGCCATCCTCGGCGCCTGGGTCACAGCTTTCCTGGTTAGTAATGAAGACAAACCTCCAGTGCTTTTATCTCCAACTCCTACATTCTGTATTTTGGGCAGATGACTTCCTTTACGACCATCTCCTTCAACATCTTATTATCATTCACATTAGATCAGGGGTTGGCGCGTTAATAACTTTAGCCAGTGCTTTAGTCTCTCTTCTTTTTTCAATAGCACAATTGAAATATAATTCACATATTATATAATTCATGCATTTAATTTGCACAATTCAATGCCTTTTAGTATATTCACACACAAACAAGTACATCCATCACCACAGTAAACTTTAGAACATTCCACCACCCCAAGAAGAAAACATACCCCTTAATAACCAACTTCCAACCTCTCTATTCCTCCCAGAACCCTATGAAATCACTACTCTACTTTCTGTTTCTGTGAGTTTGCCTATTCTGGATATTTCATATAAGTAGAATCATGTCCTTTACTACTAGATTCTTTCACTTAGTATAATGTTCATCCATGTGGTAGCATATACTAGTACTTCATTCCTTTTTATTGTCAAGTAATATTCCGTTGTATCGATATACCACATTTTTTAATCCATTTATCAGTGATGGACATTTGGGTTGTTTCCACCTTTTTGGCTATTTTGACCATTGCTGCCATGAACATTCATGTACAAGATTTTGTGTGAGCATACACTTCAATTATACTGGGTACATATCTACAGATAAAATTATTGGGTCGTATGGTAACACTATTTTTATAGATGGCTAGACTGCTTTTCAAAGTGACTACACCATTTTAAATTTCCACCAGCAATATATGAGGGTTCGAATTATTCCACATCTTGTCACTTGTTGTTATCTGTCCTTTTGATTATAGCCATTATAATGGGTGTGAAGTAGTGTTTCCTTAAGGTTTTGATTTACACTTCCCTGATGGCAAATTGTCTTAGTCTCTTGCAGAAAACCTTTCAATGACCCCTGCTATAAGTCACAGCCTCTGGAAGTACCTTTCTCTGGTTCCTTTGTGCTGCTTAGAGGTCTTATGGTCAATATAGGTTAGGTACTTAAGAAGGTGCTTTTACTGCCCAGACTGTTGTGATAATAAAAACCACATAATTTTGCAATAGGAAAGAATAGAAGATATATGTTAGGAATTACTCTTACTCATCTTAAAGCAAGGAAGTTAGAGAAGTAATATGAAAATTTCTTCAGGCAATAGGAAAATTTGAAGTCAAAGCACATAAATTACTTCACTACCTAAAACCAAGCTTTGATAACCTATCACCAATGATGTTCATGATGTCATGTTTTTACATGTCACTTATATAGAAGCAGAAACCTAGAAATTAAAAATGGCATCAGGTGAGTACCTGGGGACCTGGAGACCAGGCCCTTCAGCTGGGGTCCCTAGGAGCTGTGCCTCATCATTCTGCAGCCCACTGACTTCCAGTCTGAGTAGGTGGAAGCTGTGAACACCAGGATACCTGCTAGAAGAGGAAACCCACCAACAAAAGAACCACCAACAGATAACAACAGAAGAAGGTAAAAGAGAGTGTGGAAGCCACACTAACTCAACACAGGACCTATCTGGAAATACAACTAAATGGTAGAGAAATTACTCAGGACAAACAACTAAACAAGAGCAAGAGAGAATCCTCAAAACCTTGTACACATGGAAGAATCAGCTTCAACACAATATGCCCACACCTGCACAACAGAATACAAGTGGTGGTGGATGGAGTTAACCAGCTGGAGGGAAGGACCCACCAAAGAAAGACCCAACAACAATCAAAACCTAAAGACACAGAGAGCCAACATAAACAACAGCCCAAGACCAGTGAGCTCAGGAGATCAAGGAGACTGCACCACTGAATCTCACAAGTATTCTACCACAGAGGTTCACACCATAAACCCAAGGAGTCAGAACAGATCAATTTAAGAGGCAGAGGCTAACAAAAAGAGTCTCACAAACAATGGGAAGACAAAGAAACAATCCCCAAATGAAAGGAAAGGAGGAAGCCTCAGAAAGAATGATAAATGAAATACAGGCAAGTCAACTCTCAGATATTGAGTTCAAATCAATGGTTATCAGGAAGCTCAATGAGCTTACAGAGAATTACCAAAAACTACAGGGAAACTACAATGAACTCACTGAAAATTATATCAATGTGAAAAATGAAATAGAAACTATCAACAAGGGCCAAGAGGAAATGAAGAATGCAATTTCTAAACTGAAGAACACAGTAGAAGGAATCAAAAGCAGGCTCAGTGAAGCAGAGGATCAGATCAGTGAGCTGTTGGACAAGGTAGAAAAATACACCCAGAAAGAGCAAGAAAAGGAAAAGAGGCTCAGAAAGAATGAAGAGGGGTTAAAGGAAATGCAGGACAACATGAAATGTAATAATATCCATATAATAGGGATATTAGGAGAACAGAAGAGCAAGGCATAGAAAACTTGTTTGAAAAAGTAATGATGGAAAACTTCCCTAATTTGATGAGAGAAAAAGTCACACAAATCCAGGAAACACAGAGAGTCCCAATCAAGAAGAACCCAAAAAGGCCTACTTCAAAACACATCATAATTAAAATGGCAAAATTCCAAGATAAAGAGAGAATCTTAAAGGCAGCAAGGGAAAAACAGGAAGTAACATACAAGGAGCCCTGATAAGACTAGCAGCTGACTTCTAAATGGTCCAAGTCAGAAGGGAATGGCAAGAAATATTCCAAGTAATGAGAACCAGAGGCCTGCAACCAAGGCAACTGTACCCAGCAAGGCTCTCAATCAAGATAGAAGGCCAAATAAGGGGCTTCCCAGACAAAAGAAGCCTCAAAGAATATACCTCCTCCAAACCAGCTCTGCAAGAGATGTTAAAGAATTTGCTTTAAGAACAAGAAGAAAAACAGTGAAAGAGAGAGGAACACAGGTACAAAACAATGGCCATGAATAAGTATCTATCAATAATAACCTTAAATGCAAATGGATTAAATGTCACAATCAAAAGACACAGAATAGCAGAATGGATAAGGAAACATGACCCACACATATGCTGCCTACAAGAGACCCACCTCAGAACAAAAGACCTATGCAGACTGAAAGTGAGGGGCTGGAAACAAATATTCCAAGCAAATGGACAGGAAAAAAAAGCTGGGATAGCAATACTCATATTGGACAAAATAGACTTCAAAAGAAGAGCCTTAAAAAGAGACCCAGAAGGTCACTTCATAATACTCAAGGGAAGAATCCACCAAGAAGACATAAACATTGTGAATATATATGCACCCAACTTAGGAGCACCCAAATACATAAAGAAAATCTTGGAGGACTTCAAGAAAGATATTGACAGTAACACAATCATAGTAGGAGATTTTAGCACCCCACTGTCAAAAATGGACAGACCTTCCAAACAAAATATCAACAAAGATATTGTGGCATTGAACAATGCCCTAGATGAAATGGACTTAACTGATATATATAGAGCCTTTCACCCCACAGAAGCTAACTACACATTCTTTTCTAATGCACATGGAATATTTTCAAAGATAGACCACATGATAGGACACAAAACAAGCCTCGACAAATTCAAGAAAATTGAAATCATATCAAGTATTTTCTCCAACCACAAGGGACTGAAATTAGAAACCAACCTCAAGAAAAAAAACCCCAAAACACTCAAAATCATGGAGATTTAATAGCATGCTATTAAATAAGGAATGGGTCAAGAATGAGATTAGGGAAAAAATCAAAAAGTTCCTGGAACAAACAAAAATTAACTCACAACAATCCAAAACTTATGGGACACAGTGAAGGCAGTCCTGAGAGGGAAGTTCATAGTGATACAGACCTACCTAAAAAAGATAGAAACATTTCAAATAAACAACTTAACCCTATGCCTACAAGAACTCGAGGAGCAACAACAAAGACAGCCCACAGCAAGTAGAAGGAAGGAAATAACCAAGATCAGAGCAGAATTAAATGACATAGAGACTAAAAGCACAATTCTAAGGATCAATGAATCAAGGAGCTGGATCTTTGAAAAGATAAACAAAATCGGCAAACCTTTAAGCAGGCTCATCAAGAAAAAAAGAGAGAGGACCCAAATAAACACAATCAGAAACAAAAGAGGAGATTACAACTGATACCACAGAAATACAAGGGATTGTAAGAAATTATGATGAACTGTATGCCAAGAAATTTGAAAACCTAGGTGAAATGGACAAATTTCTAGAAAAATATAATCTTCCAAAACTCAATGAAGAAGAAGCAGAAAGCCTGAACAGACAAATAACAGCTGATGAAATTGAAACAGTAATCAAAAAGCTTCCAACACACAAAACCTCTGGACTGGATGGTTTCACAGGAGAATTCTACAAAGCATTTAAGGGAGAGCTAACCCCATCCTCCACAGATTATTCTAAAAAATTCAAGAAGATGGAAGACTCCCAAACTCTTTTTATGAAGCCAACATCATCCTAATCCCAAAACCAGATAAAGACATCACAAAGAAAGAAAACTTTAGGCCAATATCGCTGATGAACATGGATGCTAAAATTCTCAAGAAAATTTTGGCAAACTGCATCCAGCAATATGTTAAAAAGATCATACACCATGATCAAGTGGGATTCATCCCAGGGATGCAAGGATGGTACAATATTCACAAATCAATAAACATAATACACCACATAAACAAAAGCAAAGACAAAAATCACATGATCATATCAATAGAAAAAGCATTTGATAAGGTACAGCACCCATTCATGATAAAAACACTCAGCAAAGAAGAATGTGCCCTGAAGAGGGAGCATTCCTTAACATAATAAAGGCCATATATGGGAGACCTACAGCCAACATCATACTCAATGGACAAAATCTTAAAGCTTTCTCATTAAGATTGGGAACAAGACAAGGATGCCCGCTTTCACCACTCTTATTCAACATAGTACTAGAAGTCCTAGCCACAGCAATCAGACAAGAAAAACAAATAAAAGGCATCCAAATTGGAAAGTAGGAAGTAAAACTGTCATTGTTTGCAGATGGCATGATAGTGTACATAGAAAATCCTATAGACTCCACAAAGAAACTATTTCACCTAATAAGTGAATTTGGCAAAACAGTCAGATACAAAGTCAATACTCAGAAATCAAAAGCATTTTTGTACACCAACAATGAAATGTCAGAAACAGAAATCAGGAAAAAAATCCCATTTGATATAGCAACAAGAAAAATAAAGTACCTAGAAATAAACCTAACCAAGGAGGTAAAAGACCTGTATGCAGAAAACTACACAACACTGAGGAAAGAAATTAAGGAAGACACAAACAAATGGAAGCATGTACCATGCTCATGGATTGGAAGAATTAACATCATCAAAATGGCCATACTACCCAAAGTGATTTATAGATTCAATGTAATCTCTATCAAAGTACCAGTGACATATTTCACAGATATAGAACAAATATTTCAGAAATTTATATTGAACCATAAATGACCCTGAATAGCTGCAGCAATATTGAGAAAGAATAACAAAGCAGAAAGGATCACAATACCTGATATCAAACTGTATTACAAGGCCACTGTAATCAAAACAGCCTGGTACTAGCATAAAAACAGACTCATAGATCAATGGAACAGAATAGAGAGCCCAGAAATAAAGCCAAGTCTCTATGGTCAATTAATATTTGACAAAGGTGAAGAACATAAAATGGAGTAAAAACAGCCACTTCAACAAATAGTGTTGGGAGATCTGGACAGCTACATGCAAAAAAATGAAACTCAATCACCAACTTACACCACACACAAAAATAAATTCAAGGTGGATAAGAGACTAAAACATAAGATATAAGTCGTGACGCCATAAAAGTCCTAGAGGAAAACATCAGTAGGAAAATCTCAGACACTCCATGCAGCAACATCTTCACTGCTATGTCCCCTTGAGCAAGGGACATAAAGGAAAGAATAAGCAAATGGGACCTCATAAAAATAAAAAGTTTCTTCATGGCTAAAGAAAACAGCATTAAAATGAAAAGAGAACCAAGTCATGGGAAAACATATTTGCCAATGATACCTTGGACAAGGGTTTGATTTCCAAAATATATTAAAAACTCACAAGACTCCACTCCAGGAAGACAAAAAAAAACAATTAAAAAATGGGCAAAGACTTGAACAGACACTTCTCCTAGGAGGACATACAGAGGGCCCAGAGACACATGAAAAGATTCTCAGCATCACTAGCCATCAGAGAGATGCAAATTAAAACCACAATGAGATACCACCTCACACCAGTCAGAATGGCCATCATAAACAAATCAACAAACAAGCGTTGGAGAGGATGCGGAGAAAAAGAAACCCTACTGCACTGTTGGTGGGAATGCAGACTGGTGCAGCCACTGTGGAAAGCAGTATGGAACTTCCTCAGAAAAATGAAAATGGAACTGCCTTTTGACTTAGCCATTCCACTACTGGGATTATACCCTAAGAGCCCTGAAACACCAATCCAAAAGAACCTATGCACCCCAATGTTCATAGCAGCACAATTTACAATAGCCAAGTGCTAGAAGCAACCTAAGTGCCCATCAGCAAATGAGTGGATCAAGAAACTATGGTACATTTACACAATGGAATTCTATGCAGCAGAGAGAAAGAAGAAGCTTATACCCTTTGCGAGAGCATAGATGGAACTGGAGAACATTATGCTCAGTGAAATAAGCCAGGCAGTAAGGGAAATACCATATGATCTCACCTTTAACTGGAACATAATCAACAAAAGAAAAAAGGCAAACAAAATATAACCAGAGACATTGAAATGAAGAACAATCTAACAATAGCCAGAGGGGAGGAGGGAAAGGGCAGTGGGGGGAAGGGTTTTCAGGAACTACTGTAAAGGAAACATAGACAAAACCAAGGGAGAGAGGTGGGTTTGGCTGGGGTGGGGGGCAGTGGAGGGGAGAAAATGCAGACAACTATAATTGAACAACAATAAAGTAATTTATAAAACAAAAAAAAATGGCATCAAAAGAGCTGGGTATGAGTCCTGCTTCTAACTTATGATTCTAATTATTTTAGATAAATTACTAAATTTAGGTTAAATTTGTCTAGACTATGGAAAAAGTAATTCCCCCAACAGGTTATTTTGAGTTTAATTCAAACAAAATTGTTGAGCCTGCTTTACATATGTATTTTAAAACACTATTTAAATTATTAATAGCTAATATTAATTAGTAGAATAGTTCACATCTACTAAAACATTTTGTGATAGGGTTGTCCTTCAAATGTTCCAAATATAGTGTCTCAATGGGACTAAAAAAAAAGTCCAACCTCATGTGACACTTATTCTTAATTCAGCATATTATTACACAATCTGTATAACCATCAGTAGACAGCAGCTCTGGCTAAAGTCCTAATCAGGCCAAAGCACTCACACGTACCACAAGTGCCAAGGTACAACAAGGCACAGCCCTCATACTTGGTGACCCCAATCGTTTACATGGAGGAAGTCTTAGGGTCTCTGAATGCAACAACAGGCTGCCACAGGAACAGCCTCAGGGAAAATCCAAAGTACAGTGCAATAGGGGCACAACTGCACAAACATCTTATCAAGTGAGTATTTGTATGTCCTTCCAGTGAGAGTGTGGTCACGCAGCAGGTGTGGATTTATTGCCCAGGCTTTCACATGTGGTTGCATTCAGCTGATGGTGAACTGGACTGGAAGGAGCAGGATGGTCTCACTCACATGTCGGGCAGCTTGCCAACCTGTTGGCTGGGGCAGATCATTTCTCCTCTCGGTGGCCCTCCATCCTTCAATAGACTAAATCAGCTTCCTTTCTTGGTGCTATCACAACAGTACTCCAAGAAGGCACAGGCAGAAACTACATGCTCTCTGGAAGCACAGATCCCAGAACTCATGTATCACTTCTGCTACATTCAAAGTCAAAGCTAGTCACAAGGCCAACCCAGACACAATGAAGAAAAAAATCTGCCTCTTGCTGTTGTTCAACATCATAAATCTATGTTTTCATCTTTAGTGAGGTATAATTGACGAATTAAATAGTAATATATTTAAAGTGTACAATGTGATAACTTCATATATGTGTATATTGTGAAAGGATTTCCATCACCAAATTAATTAAACCATCACCTTACATACTTATTTATTTTTTCTTTTCTTCTTTTGCGGGGGCAGGGGTGAGAACACTTAAGCGTTACTTTCTTAGCATATTTCAATTTTCAATTATACAATACAGTATCATCAATTATAATCACCACACTATACATTAGATACTCAGGTCTCATTCACCTTAAGTAGAGTGACTACTCATTGCGGTTTTGATTTGCATTTCCCTGATGATTAGTGGTGTTGAGCACCTTTTCATGTACCTTTGGCCATTGATATGTCTCCTCTGAGAAAGGTCTATTCAGTTCTTCTGCCCGTTTTTTAATTCGTGTTTTTTTTTTCTGAGCTATATGGGTTCCTTGTATATTTTGGATGGTAGCCCCTTACTGAATATGGGATTTGCAAATATTTTCTCCCATTTCATAGGTTACCTTTAATTTTGTTGATTTTTTTCCTTCATTGTACAGAAGCTTTTTTAGTTCGATGTAGCGGTTGCCTTTGGTGTTTGCCAAGGAGCTTACCCCATGCGTTTCTTTCTGGAGTTTTATGGTTTCACATCTTACATTCAAGTCTTTAATCCATTGTGAATTCATTTTTGTGTATAGTGAAAAACAGCGGTCCAGTTTTATCCTTTTACACATGAATATCCAATTTTCCCATCACCACTTTTTGAATAGGCTATTCTTTTCCCATTGTTTAATCTTGACTCTTGTCACGAATTAGTTGACCGTATAGGCATGGGTTGATTTCTGGGTTCTCTAGTCTGTTCCATTGATCTATGTGCCTGTTTTTATGCCAACTTCACACTGCTTCACTATTGCTTTGTAATACAGTTTGAAGTCAGCTCTGTTCTTCTTTCTCAAGATTGCTTTGACTATTCTGGGGTTTTTGTGGTTCTGCATGAATTTTAAGATCCTTTTTCTTATTTCAGTGAAAAATGCCACTCAAATTTGCAATGAATATGTAGACTGCTTTGAGTATTATGGACATCTTAACAATATTAATTCTTCCAATGTAGGATTATGGGATACCTTTCCATTTGTTTGTGTCTTCCTTAATTTCTTTCAGGAATATCTTAGTTTTCAAGGTACAGGTCTTTCACCTTCTTAAATTGATTCCTCAGTATTTTATTATTTTTGATGCTATTGTAAATAGGATTATTTTCTTAATTTCTCTGTGCAGTAGTTTGTGGTTACTGTACAGAAATGTAACTGATTTTTGCCATGAGCTTACTGCAACTCCATGAGCTCGACTATTGTTTTACTCATTTTTTTGTTAAGAAAATTGACACCCAAGCTTAAAAGCACAGCTTGTATGACAGATCCACATTTGAATCCAGGTCTTTTGCCTGTTATTGACCCTAAATATTTGAGAAAGGTATGACCATAGCTTACAGGAAATTGTTCGCTCCTTCACCCCTCCGTATTCCAGAATTCAACCAAATGGTCTTCTTTAAGTATTTTTTTATCCAAGAGATTCAACTTCCCCTTTTGAAGATTTTAATGCCTCTCCCCGATCTCTAATTTTGTTCTTCCCTTAAAGTCTATTATCTTATTTCAGAAATTGGGTTTTAGATTGGGCCAAATTCAGTCACAGAATCATGATGTAAACTTCAGAAAAAACATGATTTTTTTTTCCCTACTTACCTGAGGAGTTGATTTACGCTTTTAAGCTACTGGAGGAGATGCAGAGGTTCTTTAGGCTGGGTAATCATTTTCCCTTGGTTTTAATTTTCACGATTTGTCATTTGATATTCTCATATACTTTGGTCACTTCAATGAAAGTATTTATCCAAAGTGGTCTTTTAAATGTGAGGAGAAGAAGCAGAGAGAAAACATATCATGTACCATCTTAATGGAAAGGTAGAAAGAACAGTAGCCAAAGATTATAAGATCAGATTCATTTGAGCTCTGCAAATAACTAGCTATTTGATCTTGGGCAAGTAATTTCACCAGTATGGGCCCCAATTTTCTCATCATAGAAATAAGAGTGTTAAGCTGAATACCCTCTCAGCTCTTTCAGCTCTGACATTATTTGATTCTTGTGCCAGAGCATAATTTCATGATATATCTACACATTTTTACTCCAAAACACATTGACATCATGTTAAATTAGACTGACTCAAGTTCTCCATGTAAACAATTGTGGTTATTGCCAAAATTTGCTAACAGAGAGAAAACATGTGTGTTGCGTTTCAAGTTCTTTTTCCTTTAATGCTGAGCACATTTTTGATGTGTTGAAAAACTGCAAGATATGCTTCTCTTTATCTGATTCATTAGGTCATGCCGAAAATATTTCACAGAGCCTCCTTCATACCTTTTCTGGAATATCATCCAAACTTGAACAAAAATATTTCAACAAGATATCCTGATTTTTTAAAAATACATCTGCGTCAGAGAAAAAAGCAAATGCACAAACTAGATGTTAATCTTTCTGTTTGATAAACCAAAGCCTATTGATAAACCCCTGCCAAGTAGGTGAAATGTATTATAAATGAACATAACTTTTGTTGGACAGCATGCTGGCTGAGCTGTAGAATATAGCCTGGAGGCATTCATAACTAGGTAGAGAGGCAGAGATACCATAGGATACAGAGTTCTCAGGAGGGGGAAAAATGATTGAAATTGTAAAATGCTTTGGAAAGCAGAAATTCCAAACTATCATCTTCCCAGAAGATCCAATTACTCTCGTGCATTCTGATTTCACAGCAAACACTGGTCCAGTTAACATTTGGGGAGAAAGTTTCCCAAACAATCCATTTGTGGCATGTTTGGAAATATTTCTCGATGGTAATGTATTATAGGAAGGCCTAGTATCATCCTAAACTGAAGTTTGTATCAACATTTTCTTCAGTTAAAAAACATCTTGAGTGAGGGCATAAGCTCAGACCTTAAACATGCATATTTCTAGTTGGCAGCCAGACCGGTAACTACTTGACCTTTACAAGATGTCCCGCCTGACACAGGGCAGCTTAACCCAACGCACAGTGAGACCCAGCAGCTCTGGTCTGTTTCATGTCTTCCTAAATGTTCCAAAAAGGCTCATCTGAAGACAGGATTGTTATCTTCTTTACAAGTGACTTGGTATTTAAAATCAGCTCAGAAGGCCAAGAAACATGAGAATAAAACAGGACTTCCATGTCCTAACTATGTTTCCACACAAAATCACTATAGCTTGTCTTGGGGTGGGAAGGGGAGAAAGATATAGGTATATTTCTTGACTAGAATTTTCTCTTGGCCTTGCCTGAGAGACCAGTCTCCACATGCTTTCTCTAATGTCTACCATGGTCTTTTACTTCAAATTCAGCTGTCTTTCCCCCCACTGCTGTCCTTCTATTACCAGCTCAGGCACTATCTCTTTTCTTCCTTACTTGATTACACCAACCTGGGTACCTGTAGGGACCCATAGGAAAATTAGCTTTCCATCGTCAAAGGGGAAAAATGGGCGAATCCTGTAAAGAGCATGGCAGGAGAAGGTGGGCAAGAAGACACACAGCTCTTGCCTCAATGGAATGACCAGTCATGCTTCCCTAGCTGCATTTTTGGTCCTTCTTTTAAGTGCCCTAATTTTCTTTGACACAGCTGTTGTTCAAAACCAAGCTGCTCTCTCATCGGAAGGAGTGGTTAGGGACTTCTGGCTAAGATGGAGGCGTAGATGAACACACTGTGCCTCCTTGTACAACTAAAAGAGGAAAACCAACAATTTAAAAAGCAAAATAAACAACCAGAAAGGACAGAGAATTGAACCTAGTGGAAGTCCAACAGCCAAAGAGTTAGAGAGGACACATTCATCCAGACTGGTAAGCAGGGCGGAGCCAAGCAGAGAGCACATGTGGCCAGACGGCAGTTTTCCTGGAGAGACTCCCAGCGGACGAGCCTGGCCAAAAAGCAGCTGGTACACTCGGAGAAGCCCGCGGGAAACAGTGGGGCTGAGACTGGTGGACTGGGCAGTCCCTCACTCATGCGTGCAGATAAACCAGGAGAAGGAGCTGGGGAGTGGAGCAGAAAATACCTTTGGAGATTGAGGCAGCAGCGGGAGCAACTCCCAGCCACACTGGAAAGGAAAAAGTGACTTGGAGCCGGGAAGAGTGGAGCAAGCGCCATTGTTCCCTCCTAGGCCATGCCCCCTCAGATACTGTCAAAACACAGTGAGGTGTAGGTAACCCCACCCTGGTGAACACCGAAGGCTCCATCCCTTAAAGTAACAGGCCCACCAAGGAAAAAAAATGGCCCAAATGAAAGAACAGAACAAAGCTCTAGAAAAAATACAACTAAGTGACCAAGAGATAGCCAACCTATCAGATGCACAGTTTAAAACACTGGTAATCAGGATTACCAAAATTGGAAGAAAGTTGGCCACAATTAGATGAATAAATGAAGGATACACTAAAGAAAATGAGGGGAAATGTGCAGGGAACCAATAGGGAAGAGAAGGAAACTGGGACTCAAATCAACGGTGTGGACCAGAAGGAAGAAACAAGAATTCAAATAAATGAAGAGAGGCTTAGGAACCTCTGTGACATCTGTAAACATCCCAACATCTGGGTCATAGGGGTGCCAGAAGGAGAAGAGGAAGACCAAGGGATTGAACTTATTTGAACAAATAATGAGACATAACTTCCCCAATCTGGCAAAGGAAATAGAATTTCAGGAAGTCCAGGAAGCTCAGAGAATCCCAAAGAAGTTGGACCTAAAGAGGAACACACCAAGACACATCATAAGTACATTACCCAAGATTAAATAAGCAGAGAATCTTTCTCTAATGTCTACCATGGTCTTTTACTTCAAATTCAGCTGTCTTTCCCCCCACTGCTGTCCTTCTATTAAGGAGAGAATCTTAGAAGCCGCAAGAGAAAAGGAGACAGTTACCTACAAAGGAGTTCCCATAAGACTGTCAGCTGATTTCTCAAAAGAAACCTTTTAGGCAAGAAGGGGCTGGAAATAAGTATATCAAGTCATGAAAGGCAAGGACCTACATCCAAGAATACTCTATCCAGCTAAACTTACATTTAGAATGGAAGGGCAGATAAAGTGTTTCTCAGACAAAGTCAAGTTCAAGGAGTTCATCATCACCCAGCCTTTATTATATGAAATGTTAAAGGGATTTATGTAAGGCATGGAGGGATATCAACAGGGGAGTTGGAGGGGGAAAGAGGAGGAAAAAGTACAGAGAATAAGTAGCATAAACACTAGGTAGAAAATGGACAGGGGGAGGTTAAGAATAGTATAGGAAATGTAGAAGCCAAAGAACTTATGTGTATGACCCATGGACCAAAACTAAAGGGCGGGGGAATGGGGGGTGTGGGGCAGAGGGGAATAAAGTGGGGGAAATGGGACAACTGTAATAACATAATCAATAAAATATATTTTTAAGCAAGCAATAAAATTTGACTTCCAATTAAAAAGAGAGTGGTTAGAACATACTTATTGAAGCACAACATTCTTTCATTTCCCTCTGAGTCTTTAAAAAAGATTGTATAGACAGTAAAAATTGTCCTTTAAAATAGTGTTGTCCCATGAAAATTGTTTACTTTTGCTATGGTAGCACTTGGAGCTGGGCCTTGGGACAGAAAAGGGGAGGGACTTCCTCTGCCCTCCGTACCAGAGTACAGAGGTGGGGAGAAAGGACAGGTCAAGGCTCAGCCTATGATTAAAACAAGAATTCCTGCCCTGGCTGGTGTGGGTTGAGCACCAGCCTGCAAACTGAAAGGCCACTGGTTCAATTCCTAGTCACAGCGCATGCCTGGGTTGCGGTCCAGGTACCCAGTTGGGGGTGTGCAAGAGGCAACCAATTGATGTTTCTTTCATACATCAATGTTTCTCTCCCTTTCTTTCTCCCTCCCTTCTCCCTCTCCAAAAATGAATAAATAAAAATATTTTTTAAAAAGACAAGAATTCCTCTGGACCCCATCACCAGCATCATGGCCAAGCCTTGAGGGATTTGGGGGACAGAGAGACAAGGAGGTGTTCTCTTCAACCTCTACACACAGAGAAAAATGTATAGCCAGGACCCCATCTTGGCAGCCCCTGTGGATAACAGACAATACATTTCTCCAGTGGACGGGCCCCTCATTTACAGCTGGTGCCCAGTCAACCCCAGCTTCAAGCAGTGGACAAGGAGGCTGGGGCCAGGCTAGTTGGACCATCTGGATTTCGACAGGGTCACAATGGGCAGCAACATCAGTAGCACTCCCCACAGCCAGATCTCAGGTATTCTCTTCTCTGTTTGAGACCATGGTAGTCAAGATTGACCTTTCATTCTGAGCAATCATTTTGTTCTTTGGAGTTTTCAGGTGACACTCCAAGGAGGAAAAAACTGCCATCCCCTCAATCGCAGGAAACAGAACCTCAGTCATTGAATATGAATGTTTAAGTTTTATTTCCAAAACTGGCAGGTAAGGAATATTGATTTCACATTTGTGGATTTGCGGGGAGCCCAGCATCCTTTCGCTTTCTGTCAGCCTTCTGATAGCTTCTGAGAAATAACTTCTTATACCTTGGACACGTCTGGTGGGGCAGTAATCAGGAGCCATACCCTTCCCTACAGAAGAGACTAGCACAAGATTCAGACTGAGCCAACCGGGTACCCCTTCCCTAGTATTTAAATCTGAGCACAGGGCAAAAGGTTCTGGAAATTCTAGAGCTCCGCTCCACCCCCATGGACAGTTCCTGCTGGGGCCTCAACAGAGTCCTGCTTCTTTGCCGGACTGAAGCAGCTGTATGTCTTGCCACATCCCCAGCATGGTCTTTCAGGTTCCTGGCATTCTGTGGGCGTCTGGTACCCTTCCAATAAATTCCTTCTATCTCTGGTTAGCCAAGATTCATTTCAATGGCTTGTAACCAAAGGCGTGAAACTAATTTACCCCAACATTTATTCAAAGGGTGACAGTTTACAATGTGTCTGTTCATTTAGTACCCCATTTCACTCCCAGATCACTCTGACATGAGTTGAGCAGATATTATTTATTTTTATTTGATACATGGGAAAAAAATAAAAACAAACTAAGAGTCAAAGGGCTTCATATAGGCTTAATAACCAGCCCATATTCTCACAGCAAGAAAGTGTCCCCATGCCCAAGACTTTGGGCCTCACATCCGGTGTTCCTTGTACTCACCACAGTGAGGTATGAGTCCCTCATCTGTTCCCCACGAAGCAGCGAAAGGAAACTGAATTAATTGGAAATACCCACACTCTTTTGCTAGCACTCATGTGACTAATATGATGGGCCTCTTTTTAAATGTACTTTTTAATGTAATAGGGAGCAATATATTTAAAAACATTAAAGTACTACCAAATCACTAAATTAGAAGAAAATCAGCAAAGGAAGGCAGAGGTAAGAGTTGAAATCAAATTTGACCAGCAGCCTTAACATTGAACTTGGTGCTACACAACCACCACTCTCAGAACTATTTGCTATTTTAGGTCTGCCTTTCATCTAGGAATAAAAAGAACAGTTTCACAGATCTCTTTCCAAGTTCTTTGGAGACTTTCCTATTGGCATATCATATAATTATGTGATTATTGAAAGTTAAACAAATGCTTTCATTCTTTTCTGCTTCACTTCATGTATTTCTTTTGCTTACTGGTCAGTTTTAGACTTTGACTTATACTTTTGGGCCATAATGATCTTAGTTTTGGTTCAATAAATCAATTTTGTAAAAATTAAGAAGCAAATCAAATCAAACCAATGATACAAACAGTTAATATGTACCCAAGCATTCTAATTTATATATGTATACATATTAGGAGGAATATTTTTCACATTCACCTTGGTAAAAGAACATCTGATTTTTGTACTGGGGAACTTTGAAGAAAAATTTTGTCCCAGATTTTCCATATACAGTCTCAAAATGGCTATTATTTATGAAATACATGGCATTTAGATGGTGCTGTCTTTTGTAATAAAAGGGCACAGAAGAGATGTGGACAGGGAGGAGATATTGACAAGCATAAATTTTTTATGTAAATAAAAAGTTTAAAGCATGCATAAATTAAACACCTTCATAAACTTGTTCCTGTCATGTTTGTTTCTTTCGTGCTCATGTTTTAAGCATTTTTATGAAAGATTCTCTCTCCTAAATGGAAGAATATTGATTGTAGGATTGTAAAGCAGGTAATATCAGGAACTGAGTCTTTTCTCACTTTGTATGAGGAGCACTTGCCCTAAGAGAGAAGCCTAATGGTGACCCTGGGCCTAGAAGACCTACACTCACAGTTAGTTCTGGTATCAAGTGGAGGGACTTCAAGGCTTAAGCTTTGCAGTGGTTCCTCGGTGCTCTCATTCCACACTGAACTATCTGCCTTCGGCACCAAATATCACTAAGGACCTGAAATGTGACTTCAAATTATTTATGATTTTAAATTCCAAAAGAATATTAATTGGCTTCAGACAAATCTTGTAGCCATCAATTAGGTTTCAATGGTCCTTTAAATTTAGTCCTTCTATGAATAAAGAAAGAAGCCCAGGATTCTCGGCAGTCGGAGGAACGATCACTGCCCACGTAAGGCCTATTTTCAGACCCTCTTGATGAGTGTCAGTGCCCTTGGGAAAAGAGGCATGTTTATTTTTGTTTCCAGGAAGCCATTTCCTTTTACACGGTAATGATAAACTTAAGTATCTCTCCTCTAAAAGGCAACAATTACAGGTGACATAAGAGCCAATTTGCCATGACTTCCAGTCTTTCCAAATATAAATATGTCACCCTGCTAGGGTCTGGCTCCATTAATATTGCTGCAGTATATTACAGAACACTCTCGTATTTTACATCTAGATTCCCTGGGCATTAAAAAGGAAATTTTTAAAGAGGTCCATCCTATTAGTTCACATGTCTACTAGTAAAAAGAGCATGGGTATATCCACTTAATTTGGTTTCCTTTCGCTGCTTCGTGGGGAACACATGAGGGACTCACACCTCACTGTGGTGAATACAAGGACACTGGATGTGAGGCCCAAAGTCTTGGGCACGGGGACACTTTCTTGCTGTGAGAATATGGGTGGGTTGATTAAGCCCTTGAGTCTTGGGTTTTGTTTTGTTTATTTCATATATCAAGTAAGAATAAATAATATCTCTTCTACTCATGTCAGAGAAAATCATACCCTACAAATTATTATAAAAAATAAATTCTCTCTTTACTGTATTTAAAAAAGATTCACAGCCCTGGCTGATATGGCTCAGTCGGTTGGAGCATCACCCCATAACCAAAAGGTTATGGTTCAATTCCCAGTCAGGGCACATACCTAGGTTGCGGGTTCCATCCCGGTCTAGGTATGTGTGTTTCCCATCCAGGTGTGTATGGGAGGCAACAAATTGATGCTCCTCTCTCACATTATGTTTTTTTTTCTCCCTTACTCTCTCTCTAGGAGCAATGAAAAAAATGTCCTTGAGCCCCAGCTGGTGTAGCTCAGTGGTTTGAGCGCGGGCTGGGAACCAGACGGTCCCGGTTCGATTCCCAGTCGGGGCACATGCCTGGGTTGCGGGCCAGGTCCCCAGTGAAGGCCATATGAGAGGCAACCATACATTGCTGTTTCTCTTCCTCTCTTTCTCCCTCCCTTCTCCTCTCTCTGAAAATAAATAAAATCTAAAAAAAAAAAAAAAAAAGAATGATTAAAAAAAAAATGTCCTTGAGTGAGAATTTAAAAATTAAAAAGATTTACACGCAATTACTTACAGAGTACATAAATGTGTTTGGAGTGTAAGTCCTACCTTATTTAGGGGAAGGGAGGGAAGGAGTTAGTGTCCACAATTGCTCACTGGCTTTGACCTTTTCCACAGCTCTCAGTTGTCTGCACATCTGACGGGCTCTACCTAAGATGTGGAAGTAGATCGAATTTCCCTTTTTCTTTCCCCAGGTTAATGATACCTGCTCTGAAGGCCAGGTGAATTCCTAGAGAATTGGGAACTGAGGGCGAGGAGCCAGAGGGCTGTACCTTAGGAGGAATACCCCCATTTATCTGGTGAGAGTATTGTGAAAGTTCCCAAGTTATCCACATATATAAATAACATTGCCACCCGCCTGGCATTTTCTCAGAGGGGCAGGCTTCTGATGGCCTCTCTCTAATTTCTAAAGAGAACAGATTTAAGTCTCACTTCAAGGCACCATTGGGTGTTAAATATTCTATTTATTCCAAAATGTGCATTGCTGAAAGAATAGTTTTAGGATCATTTGTGTTTCATCACTTCTCTAAATATTCTATTTTCCAGATTCATCATCCACCCTCTTATTCATCAGGCTTGGCTCCAAGTACATTTTGACAGTCTTTCAAATCCAAACATACCTTCAAAGGATGAAAAATCACTTATAACACTCTTTTGAATATTCAGGGATTGAGCAAAAGGCCTGATAAAGCCACCCTAAGGATGCGGCCAGGATGCTAGAGCTGGCTCCTGCCAGAATGGTATTGGTTACGCAAGGACTTTTCAAAGCTAATCAAGATCCCCTCTCCCCATTCTCACACACACACACACACACACACACACACGCACGCGCGCACATACACACACAGATCATGACCTTTCAAACAGGGCAAATTAATAGCGTCCTATGGTAGAAACAAGGAGAAAAGGGGGAAAACCTTCAAAGTCAGTTCCTTGGGGGGAGATTATCTGACTCTTCTATTCACTTTACAGTACATTCTACAGTGGTTGCCATTCCAAGCCTCACTAATGTGAAAAGGCGCGTGCCTTACATTTGCATGTTATTCCTGCATCTCTGTACAGACCAACCACCCAAATGGTGAGAAACCTACCCACAGCCCTTTCCTTTTTTTCCTGTGTATATGGTGTTATTTCAGAAACCAAGTGTGAGGAACTTTCATGCTTCTTAAAAATAAGAATGTTTCATGCCATCTATTGCATAGATTCTGCAAGAGATAGAGACATTTGTTTCAAATGGTTGGGTTTTGGGGCCCATTAACTAACTCTAAGGCAATGCCCCATAGATTCTTCAGCATGTGGAATCACCTAGTCCAGAGGGAAAATAAAGGGCAGCATATATGAACCTTCACTCTTGAACGAGCCAAGGTGGCTGGACTCACTGACATGCTGGAATGCAGGGTTGAAGAATGGTATTGCTGAGGTAATTATGATCTCAGCCAGTTCTAATGGAGCGATAATAGTTCGGCAGATCATGTGGGTGGTGTGCATTTCAGAGCCCGCACAAGTTCTAGGGAAAGAAAGTTATTCTTTTACCTCAGGACAAAAAGAATAATTGATCTATTGGGACAAAGGAGAAAATTGACTACAGTTCCTTTGGCACTAGGGTCCCTTGTCATTTAGAAAATAGTGATTGGATTATAGAGTAGATTAGCATAATTTAGTGGTAAAAGTACTTGTAATCATTTATCTTCTAGACAAATGGCTCCTGAACCATATTTGTTCAATTCCTTCCCTTCTACCTGTCTCAGTGTGGTAGGAAAAGAAACTTGGGGGGGGGGGGCGGGTGCGCGATGAGATTCTGAAGGTTTATAATATAACTCTAAAACACGAAAACACAAAGCCTATGGCAAGGGAAATGTCTCACTGTGAGTGAGGATGAGAAGTAAGGCATATAGTTTTATCAGAACAAAAAGTAGAGAAAGTATTTATTGGATCTATAGATTTCAGATAGCTAAGGATGGTCATTTTGAATAATTATGATTCTGTCTATTGAACTAATTTAACAAACTATTGAAGGTACTAAAATTCTGCCACCCTGAAGCTACTTTTTGGGATATTGAGTTTAAGCTGCTTATTAAGAAACAAAAGACTCAGAAAGAAACTTTGACCCTTCCTCCTTTTCTGCCTGAGAGATTCAGACAGAATCCTGCTACAAGGAGATCTTAGGATACTGCCTTATCCCAATTTAAATGAAGTATGGCAAACAGAGCACTTCAGGTAGGAGTCAGCTAGCTAGTTAACCCATGTCCCATTGTTCCTGAGTCACCTAGCAAGGATTTTCCTGCTGCATATGTTCTGCTCTTCCTCAACCACCTGTAAATCGCCCATTCTCACTTCTGAAATCCAATACCCTGTTCCCTATTGTCCTTTGTCCAAAAATGTCTTATACACCCAATGTTGACTCACTGTCTTTGGCATTTTCATGGATGTATTACCATGTCTGGGTGAATTCTCCATGTGCATGTATTAAACTGATTTTCTCCTGTTAATCGCCCTGTTAATGTGGTTATTGGACTGGCTAAAAGAACTTAGAAAGTGGAAGGAAGAGCATTAATACTTTTTTAGTCTGCACACTATTTATATCTTAGGGTTTTAATGAGTCCTTTTTTAAAAAACAGTAATACGTAAAACCCTGGCTGGTATGGCTCGGTGGATTGAGCTCCAACCTGTGAATCAAAGGGTTGCCTGTTCGATTCTCAGTCAGGGCACATGCCTAGGTTGCTGGCCAGGTCCCCAGTAGGGGGCACATGAGAGGCAACCACACATTGATGTTTCTCCCTCTCTTTCTCCCTCCCTTCTCCTCTGTCTAAAAATAAATAAAATATTAAAAAATAAAAATTAAAAAACTGCAGTAATACGTAAACATTGTTTAAACTGTCAAATACCAGAGAACTAGTTTTAAATTGTTAAAAACTGTCCTTATGATCATTTCTTTCTACCCCAGGGTGTTACTTCACAGAGACAACCACCTTAATCTTACTGTTTTTAGTAACTTAGTTAACCCTAAGATATATTTTACTAAACTTACTGATTTTCATTCTCTTTCAATTTGAAGATGAAAATTTAGGTAGGTGAATACTGAAAACCAATCAAAGTGTTTAGGTTAATAGTACATGTAAAATAGTGTTCACTGCAGAGCCAAGCAGGATGCCGGAATAATATTCCTTTCTTCATAGGTCCAAAGTCATGACCTTTGTGCCGTTCACAGAAGGATCCCGTGCACTAACTACTCAGTCAAATGAATGTCTCTTTGTTAAAAATCATTAAGGACAGAAATCCTTTCATATTTGAGTTTGCTTCTTATTTGGACCATTATTCTCTCGTAACATTTTTGTTGTATTTGTTTTGGTTTATTCTTTCCTGGGAAAGAGTTTTTAGGGGAAAATACATAACTCATATACTTCTTTATCCATAAAATATCACCTTCTCTGTGGAGTCTCCTTGCCTCCCCAGTGAGAAGTCAGTAATTCCCACCCATAAACTCATATAACACATAATTTGGCCATAGTTTGAATTTAGTAAAAGACTGTCTAGAAAGAGGATGCTTATTTTATTGTACTCTAACTATACATTAGGTCCATGTCTACTGGAGTAGGCTATAAATTCTCTAAAGAGAAAGACATCATATTATCTTTTCAGGACCTACCTCTAGCTCACTGCCCAGTACATGGGAAGTCATTGCCTTTACTGTACGAATAAACAAACGTGTCTGTAAACATATTTCTCTCAAGTGACTAAGGCTCACTCATCTCAACTTCTCATCTCCATCCTTCTTTTTCTAAGTTCATTTAGGAACATCTAAAATTAGAGAAGAATGTAAGTTTTAAGCTGTTTTCTTAAAAATTCCAAAAGAGTAGCCCTGGCTGGTGTAGCTGAATTAGTTGGAGCATCATCCCTTAAACTGAAAGGTTGCGGGTTTGATCCCTAGTCAGGGTGCATCTCTCTTTATTTTTCTCTCTGTCTTCCTCCCTCCCTCTCTCTAAAAGCAATGAAAAAAATGTCCTTAGGTGAGAATTAAAAAAAAAAAAATTTCAAGAGAGTATAGCTGTATATTGCACTCTAAACTTGAAAATAAAACAAGAACCATCACAAAGATGTTTGCATTCTCTGGCTTTTCACTCCCTTTATAAGCATCTCTTTTTTAAAAAAATACATTTTATTAGGAACTAGAAGATAGAATGCATCAGAAATGCTAGAACTCATCTAAGTTATTTTCTACTGCATTTAAAGTCCACTTACAAAAAGACATAGGCTATAAATAATATAAAATATAGAAATTTAAAGATACAGACTATGAAAATATAAAGACATAGACCAACTCCTGCTAGGCAAATGGACTGATTGCTTCTTTGTCGTGATGATCAGATTTCTCTCAAAGTAACCTGTAATAACAAGGTTCTGGGGGGCTCTCTAAAAGTTTGCCTTATTTCATATTATCACAATATTTCCTGTTATGGCAGAGCATTTTTGGATAATATTCACAAAGCTTCTGTTACTACCCTTTGAAAATGTCCTCACATTTATCAGAAGTGGTTTGGTCTGGTTTTTAGTTGCAGGCTAAATGTCAATTAGAGGTCAGATCTTCTTTGAGCTACTATCAATCATTATGGCTGAAGTTTGACAACAGTAAAAGCATCGTAACTTCAGCCATCCGTGTCTAAAATATCAAATCCTTTTAGCTGAAGCATCACCTTGACAGGGAGGGTTTCCTGACCCCCTGTGATAGAACTCGCCGCACCCTGCTTTGCAGCCCCCCTAAATTTTTGCCAGACCGTCAGCGTATGAGTGTCAGAGTACGTGCTATGCTCGGTTACACTCATTTTCTTTCTTTTTTCTTTCTTCTTCTTCTTCTTTTTTTTTTTTTTACTTTTCAATCAACCTCATGTGCCCCTTAAAGGTATGGTTGTGTATTTGTTTCCCAGTACCACAGCATAGTAGGTGTCAAATACATGCCTGAAGAATAAAGGGAGAAATCTTCCATAGATATCTTCTTTTAAAAGTTACCAAAAAATTCCTTATAGAAAAGTCTCAAACTTATTACTTTGGGCCCTAATTCTTTGCCCCTAATTAAACAATTACTTTTATGAATAATTATATTTTCTAACAAATCAAAGCATGGAATTTCATGGAGCTGGGGAAATAGCAAGACTGGAGAGCCCACCACAGCCTCGTGCATGTCTGCCATTGTCTGATGAACTGGTAAAACAGAGTGCGTAACAATTTCTTTGCATGGAGCTGCAGTTACTCTGAAGGCAAAAAAAGACCCCAGAGGAAAAGAAATTAGACATTTAACTTTGCTTCCTAGAAATGTGTTTCATTTAAAAGAGAGAGAGGGTTTGTAGGTAAACACTGAAGAAAAAAAAAAACAAAAAACCCTGTTTCTCTAAACTTTTGAACAAATAGGATGCTGGAGGCACTGCTCCCAGGATCCTCTTACACCCTGAAACGTGAGAAGGAGCTAGCCGTTCCTCCTCTCTTTGCTTCAGACCTCCACCGCACAGCCCCGGCCCACTGTGAGAGCACGCAGTGCGGCAGTCCCTGGGATCAGTAATGCCACGGGGAGGGAACAGGGTGCCTGACAGAGGGGCAGGAGATGCCATGGAGCCTGGAGTTGAAGAGCAGTGCCAAATGGTAACGTAGCTGCTAGAAGTTACAACGCCCAACACTGCTCTGGCATCGTCACCTGAAGAAGCATGCTTGGGATCACATGTGAGCTGGACCTCGATGACTCCCAGATATACTTGGGGAGAGTTAAGTTTTAGGAGACCAGAGGCCCCTCAGAAGTAGGTAGAGTCAGAAGTCAGTGACATTTGGATGATATTCAGTCAATCATTACTTGCGGAGTACTGACTATGTTGTGGGGATGGTGCTGGGCATGCGCTATTGGTGGGAAAGTGACTCCTCTGCATCCCCAGACGGGATGGACTGGGAAATCCTGGTTGCAGTAAAGTTTAGACTGGCTGCTCACAACAGCAAAACAAAGATTAAATTGCAATGGGGAAAATATGACCACTATGCCTATGAAGAAATGTGGACTTAAACAATGGGATATCACTTATTTTCTCATCTAGAATAGTCAGCAAAAATTTTGAACATCAATAACACCAAGTGTTGACAAGACGAAAGGGAAATACATACGTTCATATGATGTAGGCTTGAAATGGAAATCACTGCAACCTTTTGAAGGCCACTTGGCAATATATATCATATTAGTGCAAAAATTCCCAGTTCTCTTCTATGTCATTAAGAAATACATGCATATATATTCATGAAACTAAAAATACAAGGCTTGGCTTTGCAATAAATGTTTTTGGTGGAAAAGTAGTAACAACAAAAATGTTGAGCAATGAGAAATGGCTAAATAAAATATCGCCCATCTATAAAATAGAGAACTATACAACAATCAAGAAAAAAAAGTAATTGAGAATTCACTGGTATAGAAAAAGCTCCCAGACACATTGTTGTTTCTACAGATGTACAGTTTCTACATAAGGCTGTTATTTCTTTCCAAGAAAAATAGAGCATAGAGGTTATAAACATCGCTCCGGATATAAATCCTAACCCTGCCACTTGCTGACTGTGCAACCCTAGGCAAGTTACTTAACTTCTCTGGGTTCCTAGTTTTCTCAAAAGTAATATTGAGTTACAAATAATACTTAACCTCGTAGCAGTATTGTGGGGATTAAATTTAACATGCTTAGAGCAGCACCTAGCACAAATAAGTACTCAAGAAATGTCAGCCACTGTGGACAAAAAAGGCAAAGGCCACACACTAAACCTGACGAGCTCAGGGGAGGCCCGCATGGCGTCCTTACAAACTCAGAGATGAAAGTAACCACACGGGATGGTCTGAAAATGAAATTTTCTAACTAAAAGTGAGTCGTGGCAGGTAGTCATGTCCTAGCCGGTATCTTCCTTGACAAAGGTCAATCTCTACTTTAACTGAGCCTGTCTATTGTCCATTTTGTATCGTACCTTTGGAATGTCAGAGTGAACCCCCTTTTGTCCCCCTTTTGTCCCTCAGGGCACTGCTCCCACCAGGGCAGGAGACCACAGACCGACCCCTCACTCTTATCTCGTTGCCCAAACACCGTCTCTCTGAGCTGTGAATGTTCATTGCGAACAATCCTGTTCCCGCCCATGTAAGAGACGTTTGTGTCTCTCTGTTTCACTCTTTGTCCTATCTCAGAGATGAATTTCGTGTAATATTCTTACATCTCCTCTTGATTGTAATGTATAAAATAAGCTGCAAAACCGCCACTCCCGGGGGCATCTCCTCCCTCCGCCAAGATTTTGCTTCCCGGCAATTGTTGTCAATTTGACTCAAACTCGTAAAAATTCTCTACAGTTTTAGACATTTCTTACATCAATACTATCAGTATTGTTCTCTTAAAACTTCACACAAAAAAGTTAGGAATGAAAAGAAATAAGCCACACACAAAGGAAAAGGGGAAAGCGAGGGAATGAGAGGAAAAGCCATGGAGCCAGGCCTGGGCAGAAGGCAGCCCACTGGATATGAGGGTGGACACTTGCCGCCTTGAGATGCACACTCGGCTTAAAGATTATTTTGAGGGGAGTATTTTAAGAAATAGAAGCTCTGAAAGCAGAGTAGAAGTTACCCTTTTGTAAGGGAACATTTACATTTATAAAGGAAATCTCAATTTGTAAGGAAGAGGATGGCTAAATCACAAGAAAATGTTGTCAATGGTGAAGGCACCTGCTCAAATTCACATATATCTTACCCTTGTTTACCCGTGATTTTCCCGGTGACTTCCCCTTACTCTCCCCCCACCTCCCACACCACTCCCCCCAGACACCCACACATTCTTCTTTCATCTTTAGCTAAAAATGGCATACAAGCTTCTGTTTGCTATGGCCAAAACCCCTAAGTATTGGAGCACCTGGATTCAATAAAGCATTCAATAATGTTACTTGTAGAGTAATGGAATGATTTATTTCTAGATAAAAACAATAAGAATATGATTCAGGATATACCTTAATGATAATCTAAAAACTTCCATAAATTATTTAGAAGGAAAGTTTATTTCTCTAGCTTTCTCTCATATTTTACTTATTCTCCTCTTATTGTAGAATGCTTTATAAAGCTCTGTGTCAATATTAAACATTAAACAGTAATTACAAGCTTATAAACTTAGTTTCTGTTGAAAGAGTGATAGTAATTCTGTGCTATCCACTCAAGGCTTGGCAGCAAAATGCCTCCATGAAATAAGCCAAGGTCCTGGGGAAAAAAGCAGCGTTTAAGCACCGATTGCTGCCTCAACCTCCCTGAGGCTCAGGCGAGGAGCATAATAAAAACAGATGAATAGAATTTGAAAAACCAAACTTAGAAAAGTTTAGTCTGGAAAGAGTTTGAAGCAGAGTGTGGGATGGAGCCCTCTAGCATTATCCAGATCAGAGATGTGCCGAGGAAAGTCTCAGGCGAGGTGGAGAAGCTTCAGGGCTCCACTTGTAAGGCGACCTCTGAGCCCTGAACTTCCTCATATCCCAGCACCTAGACAGCCCTCAGGTACCCATTCTGTTCACTCTGTGGGGATCCAGCACCAGTCACCCCAAGACATGCCTCTGTGGTATGCAGATTGTTTTGAGCTAAAGGTACATTACCTGCAGGCTCAAGAGAAACTTCTGCCCCTCCCTTTAACTACTTAGATCTTAAGTCAGGGACCTTGTTCCTAATAAGAGGCTATCAGAGATAACTTCTTTTGAACTATCTACAGAGCAAGGCAAACTTTACTTACTAAATGCTTGTTCTTATCATCCCACAATGGCCCTTTGAAGCCGCTTGCCCCTCCCCCGCCCCTCCAGATGCAGTACCTCATTTTTAGCTCATGAGGTCTCGAGTACCTCCATCTGCCTTTCTATCTCGGAATCACACCAGTATATGGGGTCTTGGGCTCTCTCAAGTATGCGGGGTTCCCACACACAAGCCTGTATTAAATTTGGTGATTTTCTCTTGCTAATCTGTCTCGTGTCTATTTGATTATTAGACCAGCCAGAAGAAGCTTGAGGGTAGATGGAAGTTTGTTCTTCCCCACAACTCCTCATCTCCTGGCTGGCTCTACCCTTCTCAATGTACCTCTTACCCTCTCGACCAGTTTCAGGGAAATAAAACAATCCGGCCAGCAAAAGCTCTCCCCATACCAACGCAGACATGAGAGAGAGCTCAAATGATTACCAACTAGGCATTACAGATTTACATGTATGAAAACATGCCCAGAGTGAGGGCAGAATTTCATATAAGTGTATATAGAAAAGCAGAAGAGAGAACAATTAAAATGTTCTTTCCTGAGATTACCTCCACAACCAGTGTGAGGAACTACTAAATTAATCTCAGAGGCAAGTGTTTACAGTTCCAAATGGCAGAAGACCCACACGCTAGCATTCAAATCAAGTCTTAGCCTACGTAAAAATAGGGCCTATTATGAGTTCAAGGAGACACCCTAAGGAGGAGAGGGTGGGGAGAGCAGCTGACTCCTTCCTCTTTATGGAACACAAAGAGCTTGATCATTGTACCTTACAGTCTGAAGGCTTACTTTACAACACAAAGGGGAAAATCCTTATTCATGTGTCAAAACCTTGGATGATTCACTATTTGGAGCCTCTCTTGTCAAATGTAGTTTCGGAGCTTTGTCTGTAATATCAAACAAGATCTTGCCTTTGGGGCTGATAAGACGAGAACTGTCTTCATTCTTTCTCTGGATTTGACTGAGCGGGCAAAGAAATGAAATTTATAGCAGGCTACCTTGGAAAGGGGGTCACCTGCCTTCCAGGACAAACCCCTGGCCCCTGAGAGGCTCACAAAAGCCCAATCTGCTTGCATCATTCTGCAGTTTGGAAGGTGGGGACTGGACAGGCCCAGGCTTGGCTGCACTGGGCACATGGTTGGGGGTAGGGGATGTTTTCCCCTCCCCACTCCCCTTCCACGCCCATTCCTCCTCACTCACCTGCTACCTTCAAGCCCCCTCCCACCCTTACTCTTTCAATGTCCCACCCTTATTAAGGCAAAGCAGAGGTCTGGAGTTTTAAATGAAACAATCTTAAGAACAATCTCTAATAAAGCAGCTGATTCTTAGAGAAGGTGCTAATAATGCAGTCGATTTAACCCTGCATTCGTATCCACTTTTTCAAATCCCTGTTTTAGTAGGCAACAAAGCTTTGCCGGCGGGCTCTGAGGCTGCCAGAAAAGCAGCTCCCACATATTAAAGGTTTATAATGAGGCTTCAAAACCACGGCTCCCATGCTTGGTCCACCACATCCTGACTACCAACAAAAGAAATATCCCTGTGCTCTGTTCTGTTGACTGCCGCATTTTGAAAATCTGACTGTCCCCAATCCGGACAGCATTATTCTGTCGGATTCAGGGCAGACCCCTGATGACTGGACTTGTGACAAGCAGATTACAAAGCCGGTTTATCCAGGCATTGTGTTTCTGTGGCTCTTTCTGCAGCCAAAGCCTCCCCGACAGCAGGGAGCACTAATTGCTCATTTGCAGCAGTGACCTTTTCAACTGGACGGCGCCTCGGATCTGGTTCCACGTTGATGTCTCTTTTCTTTAATTACAGTGTGCTGGCAGGGAAAGAAGCACCCAGTGGCCCTGAGTACAGTAGTATCCAGTGTCCGGACCCGTCTCACTCCACTTCTCAAAGCAAGAACTGAGGAGCAGAGGTATCTATTTTACTCACGTTGTTTTTACACTTGGGTTCTGACAGGAATGTAAGCCACTGGGATCAGAAGTGCATTAAGAAATAACATCAAGACATTTATCTGGGAGTCATTTGTTTTAAAAGAAAACTGGACAAATTGCCACTGGGCAGCGAGCGGAAAAGATTCTGGGAGATCTGTTTTGATTTTTAGGCCCCAGACCTGACAGTCTCAGTTGAGGTGTCTGTGGCTGCGTCCTATTTGATGGCACGTCAGCCAACAGTCTATGTTCATTTACTCACTGTCTCTTGTGTATGCAAATCCACTGCAATAGTCCTCTGATGCAGACAGGACCGCACCTACAATGTCAACAAAATTTTCTGAGAAGATTAGTGGATGTTGGCACTTATACAGAGGACTTTGCAGGTCCAGAATGAGCTTGACAAAAGGAAAGAGAAAAATCTGAGTGAAACATTAGTTGAACTGATGTCAGAATTTTGTGCCACCGTCTGCAGTTTGGGAAGAAAGGATGAAGGGAGACAACGGCCGTGCAACGCAGTGAACAGGGAGCAAAATGAGAACTGTCAGGTGCACGATCTGCCTTGGTTCAGGTGTTTCCGTTCATCCCTCTACTAAAAAATGTGCTGTCAGAGGGCGTGGCAGAGGAGAGGAAACACTTCTCTGTGCCCTTCAGCCAACCACATCCAATGCAGAGTTTACCAAACACTTAATCGAGAAAGATGAAGATATACCAAGGGAGAAACAAAAGCGAATTCTAAGGAAGGAAGAAAGCAATGCTGGTAAAGATAAAAGTTTGACAACTAGACAGCTGCATCTCAACTACATTTCTCAGTGACTATATATCAATTTTATTTTTCTTTTTGCATTTCACCAACACTTAATGCTAATCCTGAGGCATCAGATAAATAGTCCTGGGCCCTCTTCCATAGGCCATGAACTTTACCTATTTTTTATCTATCCCACTGCCTCAAAAAATATATAAAAAAATGTATTCTAAAGTATGAATGTGTTGGGCATTGTTTAAATATATATTATATATTATATGAAATAATAAATATGTATCACACGCACACACATATATATGATCTACCAAAAGAGAACAATGGAAACCTAAAGAGAAATTTAACTTGAATAACTATAATTTGAGGATGGTAAGCGATAATATTATATAAGGTCATCTACACAGTGGGCACCATGAGTGTCTGAAGGAGCTGACATGCCTGTGTCAGGGGAAGGAGGAAAGAGAAAGCCCTTTCCCCATGTTTAGACCACGAATCAGGAGCCTGGAATAACATTTGAATTTCAGCCACCATGTTCATTCCGATATTAATTCTATGCGAAACTCCTCAGAATTAAGTACAGGCTGTTATTTTTAAGTACCTGTCTGGCACTTCATGCTGATATTAATTGGCCAGAAATCAATGATGAAATGCAGTTCTTTGTGGGGAGAAAAGAAAAGCAGTTTTCCCTGTGGAATCCCATGAATAAGCTGGTTCAGTCCATTCTCGCTGACAGATTGGTGGCACCATGACACCTAGCAATGTGATGGTGCAGTTATAAGAGAGATTATAAAAGTGTACTTAATTTCCTCACACATGGCACAGAACTATGTTCTGAATTGCTCTACTAAACATTAATTCTATTGTCTTTATTTAAAGGGCCATAGTCTATGTTCCATTCTCAGTCTAAAACCCCCCCCCAGACTTCAGAGGGAGATTTTCCTGACTACAGATGACACAATGATACAATTGATGATACAATTCCGTGTAGGCTGAGTGACTGTCTGTCATTTTTATTACTTGGGGCCGAAAATGTTTTCTAGCAGTACAAACCCCAGGGGACTGCATGGCGCCTAAATTATCCATCTGTATTGCTATTTGGATGCTTGTCCATCTGACTCCACAAGGGACCAGAGTCACTCACCTGCTATTGACCACAAACACATAATTTCTGTGCCTTCCATTACTGACCAAGGAATGCATTTTCCAGCTGTGAAAACTATAAACACAAAGGTTATATTCAGAAATAGAAGAAGCACCGGCGTCTAAGTAGAGCTAACTGATTTTTATCAAGGCAAAGTGCATGTTTTTGTACAACTAAAACTAAACTGAGAAACAATTCATCGTATGCTGAACTCAAAGATCTTTTCAGTGTCGATCTCAGTTGGTTGGGGCGGGGGCAGCGGGAGACTCGGGAAGGGAGAGAGGAAAGGAGGAGTGGAGGGGTAAACTGCATTTTGCTACTACCCCCTTTTCAAAATTACAAAATAAATAACAAAATATTTCACATTTAGATTTGTATTAAATCAGCACTTAGCATATTCTTGAGTATATTCCTTCCACATACAATAATTTTCGAGATGTTATTTTGATACCGTATTCTAACTACAGTACTTCATAGAATCGCAGGAATAAAAGAACCCCCAACAATTTCAGTAACTAGGATTTGGCTTCTTTCTGTAGAGTCTCCTCAGTGAGGAAATGGAAAATTAGAAGATAGAAGTTCTTTTGTCCCCAGTGAAATAAGCAAAAGTAACAGCCCATTTTAAGAGAGAGTGGCTACCAAAAAGCCAACCAGCAGACGGCCGTAACATACTCCTTTTTTTTTCTTTTTTCCTAACATTGATTTGGTTCTTCATCTTTATGTACTAAAAAAAAAAAAAAAAAAAAAGGAAAACAAAAACAGAGAAACAAATGTCCTTCTATTGTTTACATTTGAGGTTTACAGAGGGAGCAATCAGCAGATTTTCTGTGAGATCCATCTCGGTGTCACTGTGTTTTATTGGACACGGCTGCAGCTGAATCACAAAGAGGAAGGAAAGAAGAGCAAGTGACAAAGATGGTTATAAAAATAGAAAAAAAAAAGAGTGAAATCTCTGGAGTGTAAGAGTGGTCCAGATACAGCTGTGAGCAATATTCCTTGCGTTTTTATAACGTGGGAGCACATGCCCTTGTCACGTGAGAAACAAATTATGAAGGCCAAGCATACAGGCGAAGATTTGGATATTGTATTCAGATGACATTCATGATGAAGTTTATCAGCTACACTTCATGGTATGCACGACTGAAACTGTGATAAATAGCAATTAAATAAACACCCCAGCCTCCCTTCTCCCAACCCCCACAAACACAAAATTAAGTGTCAGTCAGTCCTCCTTGTCCGTGGATGAAAGTCAAAACGCAACTGCCATTTAATAACGCCCGTATCCTGACTCCAACTTTTCTTCTGCAGCCTAAGTCTCCTTCTCCCGCTCTAGCCAGCAAAGGTAACTCCTGTGTGAGTTCCATTTCCTCCTCTGCCATTGTGCCTGAGCAGTTCTCCCTCGCTCTGAGGGTACTCCAACAGCCCTCTTCTTCACCCTTCATTTTTCTAAATCTTGCCCTTCCTTCAAGACCTTCCTTACTGTTTAGACCACGCCATCCCCACTGCAATGGCAGTGATGGCACCTCAGATTTAGATATTGCCATGGGAAACTGGCATGGAGACATACAATGTTACTGGCCAGGTAGTAAAAAAATATTTGTAGCCATTAACTTAGTAACTTCAAAGAAGTACAATTGTTTTATCTATTCTTTTTCTGTGGTTAAGCATTCGACTGAGTGGTTCTGAGTCGAGGTCTCTCATGCAGTGAATTTGAAACAGTGAAGGTTGAACAGTCTGTCTGCCATCTCATGGCTCCTCCATGTACTGCTCTCCACCTGGGCTAACCTGGATGTCGTCACAGTAGGATCACTTACTCAGAGGCTGAAAGCTCCAGCGAGTATTCCAGCAAGCAAGGCAGAATTTAAATCACCTCGTGTGACCTAGCCTGAGAACTCATACAGAATCACTTCTACCACACTCCATTGGTCCAAACAGCCACTAAGGGTGCCGAGAAGAAACAACGTGGACCTTAACTTTTGTTGGAAAGAAATCAAAATCACATTGTAAAAGCATGTGAGATGTGAAATGTTTTGGGGTCATCTTTAAAATATACTATGTACTACAAAAGTAGATTAAATTTTTTAAGGGGAAAAGAAAAAATGTCTAGATGCTGTCATTTCTCTACCAAATAGCACAGTTTCTTATAGCTATTCAGCTATGTATTTCTACAGTTTTTTTTAATTAGGGATGCTTTTAAAAACTCATATTTTTGGTAATTTATGTTATACATGTTGTAAATTATTCTTTCCAAAACTACTGGAATATCTTAGTAATGAACAGAATAGGAGGAGTCTAGTTCTATATGATTATATATCATATAAATACAATTCAAGAAAAATGTGTCCCAGGGATGCTGGGATGTTATAACACAACCAGAAAGTGATCCAAGCACAGAGGCGTCCTTCTTCAGAGTCTAGCAAATACTAGGCCAGGAGTCAGTGAGAGCTCGGTCCAGACCCCACCATTTCCGTCACTGTCGAGTTTGCCGCCAGCAGACAGCTGTAACCTAAAACATAATGCTCACTGCCGGTATATTTCACAAAGTTTAAACAGTAACTTAGTCTTGAATCTGATCACGGTGCTTCTAGAGTGTAATTTTTCTTAAACTTATTAAAGCTATTGGTTTTATACTCAGATCCAGACTGGTTGCTGCCAGCAAAAAACATAGTCCACCAATCAAAAGGTACTTTTGAAATAACTCACATTAGAAACTTGGACTTCTCCAATACAAGGAAGAGAATATGTAGCCCATAGCTGGATATCCAAATAATTTTGAGTTCCTTTTTCATTCACCGTGTTTATACCATACAGCACTCCCAGAGACCCCTCCTCCAAAGTCTGCAAATCCTTCTGACTCGAAATGGATCCATCTCTTCATCCCCTGCACCTTCTTTCCTTCAAATCCGTTACCATATCACTCCGGTAATGGCAGACCCCTTCCCCATCAGAACTCTCTTCAATAGGAACACTCAATGCTAATATTTCTTTCCCAAAGCATTCTTTCAAGGTTAAGTGTGACAAGCAGTCTTCATGTCAGCATGGTATTTTTCATTATCAAGAAAGAGTCCATAATTCAAGTCCTTTATGGGTAAGTTCAGTAACTTACCCATAAAGAGCCAGAGCAGTACTTCTCAGACATCAACACGCATACGAAACACCTGGGCATCTCCTACATTCTGACCCAGTGTGTGGGGGCTGAGCCCAAGACTGCATTTCCCACCAGCTCTGTGAGGTGATGCTGCTGCTGCTCTGGGAACCACACGTGGCACAGCCAGGGCCCATTTTTAAGATTTTAAAATTAATGCTTTTGGTTATTTAGATTTTTAATTGCTTCTTTTGAACTCTGTCCAGTTTTCTGAAGATTTTGGAATGTAAGAGGTAAACAAAGACTAGAAAGGAGTCCAGTAACCTCAGTCAGCACAAGCAATGTCTGTGGGGACAATGGGAGTGACAAGGTGACAGGCAGCAGATGGCAGGTCCTTCCCTGGAGTTCCAAACCCACCCACAACCTGTCTCTTCCACTGCACGCCCCTCCTTCCTGGGTCCTGAACTTCACGCCTCAGAGGAGTCTCTCTAGGTGTTCTTATCCATTCAAAGTTGAATTATTCTTAATGGCTGATCATAGTTGGGAGTAGCAACTTGAGAACAGGAACTGAACTGATACTAGGGGGCTGGATAAAACATGTGCATGTTTATGGGGGAGGCAGGAGAGAGAAGGGTACTGATGGGATTGTCAAGAAGGAAGAGAAAAGCACCCCCAGTGAAACTTCTTGATTTCTAATTTGGCTCGGGCATGGGCCCCAGGTATATTTCCTTCTTTTATAACTAACCATGGCTGGGTGAATATAAGACATGTATTTAAATCTCCGTGAGCTGCTTAGGTGTGTTTCAATTTTACTTAGAATCCCAGATTAGGTCATTTCCTTTTAAATCCTGAAGCAGGAGAGACTTCATCAGATTGTCATTAAGGACGCAGTGTATAAGGAGAATTTTGTTTTTAAAAATATGCAAGGACTATTGAGTTTTCAAATTAAACAACGTACCCCATCTAATGTGACTAAAGAGAAACCCACATATTCATAATCAACCTCTAAAGCTATTGCAGTTTCTCAGTGTGTTTGAGCCTCACAAAACTCCGTGTTCCTAAGCCTCTAGAAATGTAAACAAAATAGAGCTGCTTATCACATTTCTTCCATCCACACCTTGGTTCCTCATCATCTCCCCTTGCCCTTCTGTGGAAGGGATTAATGGATTTCAGCAGAACCTTCTGTGGGCCCCAGAGGGGCTGGATCCTTGCTCGATTTGCCCTGTGTGTGTGCGTGTGCTGTGAAAACACTCTGACCAGGCGACCCGGCCTTGCCAGGAACGGACCCTCCCCACACCACGGGAGTCTAGAGCC